>JAQGAT010001743.1:0-11745 GCA_034687845.1 Pantelozetes paolii
ATATTTATTTATTCAATGATTTGATTTGTTTTTCATTTCAATTAAATGAATAACTATTTGTCGACAAAACACTTGTATTGAAAGTAATGTTAATATTATATAATTGAATATAAAATTCAAATCATATTTTCAAATAAATATTTAATAAAATATTTATTGAAATAATTTAAACAAATATTGATTTAAAAAATATTTTATTGATTATATAACTTAATATTTATGATAACAAAAACACAGTCATATTATTATAAGAAAATTTCTAAGATTTAATAATACAAGGTTAAAATAATTGTTTTTCTATTAATCGTCACACAAATTGAAATTGATAAATTAATTCAATTGAGTGGCGATTAACAGCAAAATAATTATTAAATTGATTTTCATTTTTATAATTATTGTTATTAATATAACCCTGGAGAAGTGGAGAAGGAATTTGTACACAATTAAATATTTCAAATCCTGACAATAAATGACCACAGTGGATCTGACCATGGTCATGTGATAAATCAATCGTCTAAGTATATATTTACAATCACAACAATAAATACAAGGAAAATTTTATGCTGTAGTTTATTTACCTTGAACATATTTTAACAATACACAGTTGGAACTCCATCACATTTTATCTTGCTAACATTACACACGTTATTTCTAACACATAAAGTCATATTTTACTTGCAAACAAATCTACCAGCAAAGGTTAGGAAAGTAATATAATTATTAAAACGTAGAACTGACCATGATGAACATTTCACAATAGATATGACCATTGTCATGTGATATATCAATAGACTCAGTATGTGTTGACAATCACAGCAACATATCACATGACAATGATCAGACACGTTTCACATTCTTTTAGCAAGTTTGCATGCCCCTGTGCAGCTTAACATGCTAGTGTTGAAGGTATAATTCCAAGGACCCTGTCCTCTACTATAGCTAAACATTTAAAACCCAATTTATAAATTAATATTTGATTTCAAATAACATTTCAAATCATAAAATCAAATGTAATTACGTTCTGGTCCTTCGGTTGGTGTTAAATAACCATAGTCAATTTAATTGCTTATTAAAATTAAAATTATTAACGATAAAATATTCATTTCAAAATAATTGTCAAATAAATTATCAAAAACTTATCACTAATAACATTTCAATCAATAAAATCAAATCACATTTTGTTTTTTGTCCATCACTCATATGGCCAGCAATACGATTACCAGGACAAGAATATTGCGTTTTTGCACAAGGATTGATTTTATTTGCACTTCTTTTTTGCCAGTTTGAAAACTACCTTTTACAGTTATGCACACTACCCAGGTAATATAGGCAACAAGATGACAAAATTCTTAACTAAATTTGAGGAAAATATTATTTGAGATTAATATCATTGAAATATAATTACGTTTTTGTCCTTCAGTTGTAGACATAAATAAAAATTCAATTTGAGTGACGATTAATAGTAAAACAATTGTTGAAATGATTTTCATTTTCAAAATTATTGTTAAATATATTATCAAAAGATTCATTAATGCTTTTGATACAAGTGAAGGATATAAACTGTTCTTGATAAAATAAAATATTTAAATGAAATAATAGAAATGAGTTTTTGTATAACAAGTAACAAATTATTTTCAATATTCAGTACTTTTACTTTAAAAGCAATAAAATTTATAAAACATATTAAAACTTTATTTTATAACAATATACCTCTATATGCATACCTTTCCCAGTGTTAAGCACAGGTGTGTATTATGGTCTCTATACTAATCCCATTAGTGATTAAATTGATATAACAATAAAATATTTGTTTTAATATTGTTTTACAAAATTTGTGTGAAATCTCTATAATTTGAAATTTGTTGTCAAATTTTATTGCATTTAAACATTAATAATATCACAAAATATTTGAATGGTAATATAATATTTTAGAATAAATCACATAGATAAAAAATGTTTATAATATTAATATTTCATAATAAATATGATCTTAATTATATTAGTAAATATTTTCAAATGTACTGTATAATGACCCTGGATAATAAATATATATTTGTCAAACATGGCATAAAATAATTCTAAAAACAGATTAAAATAATTAAAATAAATATGTGTACATACACATTTAATGATTTTGTTAATTGATGCTAATTATGTTTGAATATTAAATATTAATTGTGTTTTTAAACGTATGATATATTTTTAGATCACTATATGTTTGTCATTTGAGAAACAATATTAAAAGCACTTTAAGATTGTGTTAATAATTGAAATTCAGATGTCTTTAAACGTATTCAAAGTCTTACCAAGAGATCTAACTATCCCTTCGGTGGCCAATCATTTGTATGAAATTGGTTTATGTTTTACCAGTTGTGAACCAAATGCAAAAAAGAGGCGATTTATTCACAAACCTATTGTTATATTCATTGCTTTTATAATCGGTTTAATCAGAAATTTAATACTTTTATTGATTTCAAGTGAAAATCTATATTCATTTACAATTTTAGCCGATTTTTCATATTTTTTGAGTATCAAGGTCTTTTTCAACTTCATTTGTTTTCAGTGGACGCAATTAGCTCTGGTATCTCAATTAATCTATTATCATAACTATAGGAATGGCATAAAACCAACATTTCTTAAAGTGTTTGAAATGATGTCGGGTTTGATAACACCTAAAAGTATTGGTTTAACAAATCCAACAAAAATTATAAAACTCTTGAAAACAGCGAATCGATTGATGAAAATCGTGAAATACTCCAGTGAATGGGGGTTACCCTTGATGATCTTACCTTTAAGTATTATACCCTTAGTTATAAATCTAACTCCGATTCAATTTATCTTTTTTGGTTTACCCAACATGTTAATTTATGTTCTGATCGCTTACAAATCTTATACAATTATAATTTATCAAGGTTATACTTTTTATATTATTTGCAAGTATTTGAAGATAAAAATCAATTCATGTAATGAAAATGCTTTAAAAGCTATAAAATCAAACACAAAGTCAAACACATTACAAATTATTCAATCATTTAATGACTTGTATTCAGAGATCAAGGAATATAATACAACCTTTTGGTCCAAATTCTTGTTAACATTTTGGGTGACATTGGGTATTATTATATCAGCAATGACTTCAATGATTTTATTTATGTCTCAAACAGTGTTTTACATCTATTTATGCATTTATTTTATAATTATTTTATTCATATTATTCCTGACAGTGATATTCACGGCTTCGGCGGTCAATATAGAGGCGAAAAAGTCGTACAAAATATTAAATCAATTAATGATTTCTTATTTCATTAGAAATGAAAAAGTGTTTCAAAGGTTTTCAAATAAGAAGTCAATTAGAGATAAAATTAAAGTAAAAATGAGAAACATTTTTAAAACTTTTAATTTTATAAATATTTTTCTCCCAGTTATTAGCACTGATAGAAAATGTGGGCAAAAGGAGTGTTGGATTTACTGTGGGCAAATTATTTACTATTAATTATTACAGATGCTATGAAGTGAGTAATAGTTTAATAATTTTTATTTGATATTAAAAATAATAAATAATTTTTTTTAACAACAGATTATTTCTTATATTATATTGTTGTTTCTCAAATTTGTTGAATTTCAAAAGAAACAAGTTTAAATAAAAATATGTACTAGTTAACTAAACTGACTGAAATTAAAATTACACTGACTGATTAATATTATACAAACCTTTATTTACAAATCAAATATCAATCAATGATTTTAATGTTAAATGAATGCAAATGTTTAACATATTTTTACTTTTCAACTGTATTATTCACTGACAAAAGTGTTCTGGGAAGATTTATAAATTAACCTTTCATAAAGTTATGTAAATTAAATAAAACAAATGCGTCGATTAGGTTAAACATCAATTTAGGAGTTTAATTTACCTTGACTTATTTGAAGGCAACCAGGCACACTATCCCAGATATTGTAGTCCTAGGTCACTGATATGTACTTAATTTCTTAATTAGTGATGTTAACTATAGTTATAACTATTTTTATATTAAGTGTTAAGTCAATTAGTTTTGTAATTGAAATATTAATATTAATGAAGTCGTCAAGGTGACCCTGGACAATGAATATATTAGTTAAATATGTCAAATAATTCTAAAAACATAATAAAATAAATATTTGTACATGTACATTTAATGATTTTCTTAAATTAGTGCTAATTATGTTTGAAAATCAATTATTGATTGTGTTTTTAAACGTATGATATATTTTAGATCACTATATGATTGTCATTTGAGAAACAATATTAAAAGCACTTTAAGATTGTGTTAATAATTGAAATTCAGATGTCTTTAAACGTATTCAAAGTATTACCAAGAGATCTAACTATCCCTTCGGTGGCCAATCATTTGTATGAAATAGGTTTATGTTTCACCAGTTGTGAACCAAATGTCAAAAAGAGGCGATTCATTCACAAACCTATTGTTATAATGATTGTCTTAATCTCTTGTTTAATCAGAAATCTATTGCTTTTTAGCATTTCTACTGATAATCGCTATCTGTTTGTAGTTGTAGGCGATTATTCATATTTTTTAAGAATCAGGATCATTTTCAACTTCACATGCTTTCAATGGTTGGAATTGGCCCTGGTATCTGAATTAATCTATTATTATAACCACTGGATTGGCATAAAACCAACATTTCTTAATGTCTTTCAAATGATGTCGGGTTTGATAACACCTGAGAGTATTGGTCTCACAAATCCAAAAGATATTATAACACTCTTGAAAACAACGAAACTGTTGCTGAATATTGTAAACTATACACGCATATGGGTTGTCCCTGTTATGACAGCACTGCTTGTGCTTTCACCCTTTGCATTAAATTTATCCCTGATTGAAATGATAATATATGGTTTACCACATATATTCATACACGCCTTCTACAGTTACCTCTCTTATTCAATAATAATGTCTCAAGGTATAACCTTTTATATAATGTGCAAGTATTTGATGATAAAAATCAATTCCTGTAATGAAAACGCTTTAAATTACGTGAAATCAAACTCAATGTCAAATACATTACAAATTATTCAATCATTTCATTCACTGTATTCAGAGATCAATGAATATAACACAACCTTTTGGTCAAAATTCTTGTTTGCCTTTTGGGTAACGTTGGGTACGATTATAGCGGCAGTGGTTTCAATGGTTTTGTTTATCTCTCAAACAATGTTTTATAAAGTTATTTGGATTTACTTTATAATAATGTTTACAATACTATTCCTGTCAGTGATATTCACGGCGTCGGCGATCAATATATCGGCGAAAAAGTCGTACAAAATATTAAATCAATTAATGATTTCTTATTTCATTAGAAATGGAAAAGTGTTTCAAAGGGTTTCAAATCAGAAGTCAATTAGAGATAAAATTAAAGTAAAAGTTTTTAAATACTTTTAATTTTATAGACATTTTTCTCCCAGTTATTAGCACTGATAGAAAGGGTGGCCCAAAGGAACGTTGGATTCACTGTTTGGAAGTTATTTACTATTAATTATTTTAGATGTTATGAAGTGAGTAATTGTTTAATAATTATTTCATATCTAAAAATTAATGAATTTATTTGTGACAGATCATTTCATATTTTATTTTCTTGTTCTTCAAAATAAATGAAATTCAAACTAAACAAGGTTAAAGTAGTACACATGTAATCTGTTTATAATTGTCTATTATCTTTTTAATTTATAGAATTAAATTAAGAGAGCAGAGACTAAAATCATAGCACATAACACATGTTATATTTCAACAATTCACTTTTATACACTGAGGACTGTTATCAAAGCTTCATGACCTTCAAATATTACGAGGTGATATACTGGGCAATAAATATATCATACTATTTATTATGCACTAAAAAATGAATTAAATAAATTAAGATAACATTTTAAAAAATAAAATCTGATTGCACAATATTAATTATCTGTAATTTGTTTAGTTGACCTTGTATGCTTTTAATTTATTTAACAGCATCTTGAAAATATCCAAATAATGATTATTAAATATTACATTTTTAAACTTAACTTGTTGAATTAAAATTGTTTTAAATATTTACTATAAAGTATTCGTAATACAAATGTTTCTTATTCTCAAACCTATTGTAAAATTAATTGCCCCACTACAATTAGATTCTAGACCTTAAGACATGATCATCATATACCGGTGCGGTCTTGTTTTATCTGTCTGGTTTTGGCCTGTTATGTCATCTACATGTGCTCTTTGCCATAAAAATTGTTTTTGTTTCTTTAAATAGTTGTCCAAATTGTGCACAATATTAATCATTTATACAAATTATCACTTACTTGGGAATGGGATGGGATGGGAATGGAAGGGCAATGAAATGGGATAGTAGTAAAATGAAAGTACAGGGTATCAATATTTAATAATGTTTATATTAGTATATAATATCTTTTAATATCAATATTATGAATTTATTTATTAACTAAATAGACTAATAATTAATAGCATGATGCTCAGTCTAAATACAAAATTACCTGCGTCAGTATTGCATGAATATAACAAATATTGCTATTTGAGTTGAATATAATTATTGATTGATCCTAATTAAATAAAAATTAGTTATAATATGATCGCATAAATAATACTAATTATTATTCACACAAACAGTATATTTAAAAAATAAAATATAATTAGCTTTCTCTTAATGACAACAAGGTCATCTAAATAACCTGAATAATGATTGAGAGAAGAAAATTAATTTGAAAATAAAAAATATATAATTTAGTTCAAGCGATCGATACGTGTGTTTCAATTAGACTCCGATGAGAATATTGTCATAATTTTTAATAGCTATAAAAATCCGTATTTTTTTTGTTTCACTAATAAAATATGATTTCATATCAGAGACTGAGTTATGGTTTGAAGAAATATTGAAAAATAAAATTTCTTCAAAGTTTTTATGAGAATATAATAAAACAAATGATTATATAATTTGTCGATAAAAAAGCAATTCTTGACTTTTGAGACGCATCTCAATGCCTGTCGTGACTGACTCTGAACTCACATATGTTTTAGACATTAATTGAGAGAAAAATATTGTATTTTTTCTTTTCATTGCTTTTGGTTTTCATTATATTATATATCAAAATAAGAGAAGAAATGTTTTCCTAAAACTCAAACCGAGTATTGATTTTGTGTTATAATAGTTGTGTTTGTGATGAGAACTGAAGAGCCATTCATCGCTCAGCGACTAAAAGTCGGTGCTCTGGGATGTATTGGATGTACTCTTCTCTATGTCTTGAGATCAAACCTCAGTGTAGCCATCATTGCGATGATAGACGAGAAGGCGATACTGGAAGACAAGCACGAGAACAGTACAGATGACCTGTGCTATGATATTATGTCTTACAATAGGACGGAAGGACACGGATATAAGGTTAGAGTGTGAACTTGATTAACACCAGAACCCTCTATTAATTATCAATTATGTTTTCAGGGAGAGTTTGTTTGGAGTGAATCTGTTCAGGGTATAATACTGGGGTCTTATTATTATGGCTATATGTGTACACAAATCTTGGGCGGACAGGCAGATAAGTTTGGCGCCAAATGGATAGTAGCGTTGGGAGTGTTTGGGCCCGCAGTGTGCAATGCCTTTATACCAGTGCTGGCGGAACAACACTACGGCTATGTAATAGCAATGCGTATACTTATAGGTGCTCTTCACGGTGTGGTCTACTCATCCCTGTTCTCAATGTTCGCCAAATGGTTCCCACAGTCGGAAAAAATATATGCCATTTCTGGCACAACTTTATTTGGTAATATCGGCGGTATTATTACGATGCCTTTGGCCGGGTATCTCATTGAAAGTCCATTCCTCAATGGCTGGCCATTTGTCTTCTACTTGTCATCACTTATTCATGTGGTTTGGCTAATATTCTGGTGCTATTTCGTCAGCAGTAGTCCAGAAGAAGATAAGAATATCAGTGAAAGAGAGTTGAAATATATTTTGTCTAATAATCCCAATTCAAAGGCCAATAAAAAGATGTCTATCCCTTGGAGAGCCATCTTTACTTCCAAAACGGTCTGGGCTTCAGCTATGGTTAAGACAACCGGGAATTTTGGTTATTATCTCTTGTGTACAAAAATGCCTCAATATTTGGATTCAGTCTTTGGAATGTCTATCCAAAAGAACAGTTGGTTTAATTCGCTTATGTATGCCGTCCTCTGTGTATCACTGTTAAGCGGTGGACCCCTTTCCTCTTGGGTCAGAAATAAGGGTTGGATTTCTCAGACTAGAAATCGGAAGAACTTTCAAAGTATAGGTAAATGTGAAGAAATATTTCGCAAATATATTAGTATTGATTAAAATCTGTCATAATTTTAGCTATGTTTGGATGTGCTCTCTGTCTATTACTTGTGCCAATAGTCGGGTGCGATAGTGAAGCAGTGATCGCACTATTATTAGTTTCAATGCTAGTCTACGGTCTGATAACAGGCGGTGAGTTTGGAGTGATTGTTGAATATGCGCCCGACTTTTCGGGCACTGTGTTTGGTGTGGCCAACACTCTGGCGTCGACCACAGGCTTTTTGGGTCCTATGATAGTGGGACTACTGCTGGACCACGCGGTTAGTTCATTGAATAAGACCTTGATGGAAATATAATTAATGTTAACTTGATATTCGCTACAGAATGACACTGGTATTCGTAACCAATGGAATATAATCTGGTACTTATCGGCCGCTATTTATATCTTCGGTGGACTCTTCTACGAACTGTTCGGAACCGCCGAACCCCAGGTCTGGGGTGTGGTATCTGTCGATGAATCTAATCGTGAGGTACAGAGAGATAAGAAAATAAGTATAGTTTCAGAACATTATAAGGTTTAATGAGTTTAGTGAACGGTTTGTTAGGTTTTTGTTTGACATTGTTGTCATTAAAATTCATCTCATTTTGTATTTTCATTGAATAATAAAAATCATTAAAACAATTGAAAGGAAAATACTTTTTATTATTTAATTAATTTGATTATTTTAAAGAGCGCCAGTGCTCTAAAGGTAAAGGTGAAGTTAAATATCATATTAATTTAGCAAGGTTAAATATATATTGATTATTTCATTGATTAATCTAATTATTCATAATTTAGTTAAAACATTGATTTCTCAATAGTTTTACAAATTATATATCAAATAAATAGTTAATAATAAAAACATTTCACAAAACATATGATTCACTAATAAATTGTGATCTGATTTGAGATTAACTCAAAATTCAATTCACTTTTTATGAGAATATCATAAAAACAAATGATTTTATAATTTTAATAATAAAAACACAGTTTTTTGAGATGAAGGGTGATATCAAACACAATCTAAAGACGGACTAAATGTTTGATGTTTTTAAGACATTCATTGAAAACAATTGTTTTGTTTTATAATTAAAATTGATTTTTGAAATAATGTTTTCCTAAACTCTAAGCGAGTATTGATTTTGTGTATAAGAACTGTATTTGTAATGCCATTCATCGCTCAACGACTAAAAGTCGGTGTTTTGGGATGTATTGGATGTACTCTTCTCTATATCTTGAGGGCCAACCTCAGTGTTGCCATCATTGCAATGGTCGACGAGAAGACTATTATAGAGGACAGCCATGCGAACAGCACTTTTGACCTGTGCTATGATATCAGTGTATATAATAAAACAGAAGAACCTGGATATAAAGTAAAAGGTTTTTACTGTTGTATAAAAACATCTAATAATTTGATTTTCAGGGGAGTTATGACTGGAGTGACACAATTCAGGGGGTAATTCTTGGCTCTTATTTTTATGGCTTCACTGTGACGCAGGTGTTGGGCGGACAGTCGGATAGATTTGGTGCCAAATGGATAGTCGGCTTAGGAGTGTTTGGGCCGGCGGTGTGTAATGCGTTGATACCAGTGTTGGCGGACATACACTACGGGTTTGTGATTACAATGCGTGTACTTATCGGTGCCTTTCATGGAGTGGTGGTTCCCTCCCTGTTCTCAATGTTTGCCAAATGGTTCCCACAGTCGGAGAAAATTCTGGCCATTTCTGGAATCTCTTTGTTTGGAAACATCGGCTCTATTATGACTATGCCTTTGGCCGGGTATCTCATTAAAACACCGTTTATGGACGGCTGGCCCTCAGTCTTCTACTTGACATCACTTATTCACGTGATTTGGTTTATACTCTGGTGTTATGTCGTCACCAATAGTCCAGAAGAAGATAATAAGATATCGGAGAAGGAGTTGAAACATATTTTGTCTAATAATCCGAACTCAAGGAGAAGTAAAGAGCTGTCGATCCCCTGGAGAGCCATCTTTACCTCGAGTACGGTCTGGGCGTCAATAGTGTCCAAAACTTGTGGTCAATTCGGGTACTATTTGTTGGTCACAAAAATGCCTCAATATTTGGATTCAGTGCACGGATTGGCCATTCATGAGAACAGTTGGTTTAATTCGCTTATGTATGCCGTCCTCTGTGTGTCTCTAACCACTGGTCCACCACTATCTACCTGGGTCAAGAATAAGGAATGGGTCTCTCAGACCAGAAATAGGAAAAACTTTCAAAGTTTTGGTAAATGTTTACATAATTTAAGTGTTATTTCAATTAAACCTCTTTAGGAATGTTTGGCTGCGCTCTCTGTCTACTGTTGGTGCCAATAGTCGGGTGCAATAGTTCAGCAGTAATAGCACTGCTGTTAATCTCAATGTTTGTCTACGGCTTCATATCCGGCGGTGAGTACGGAGTGGTTGTTGAATACGCGCCCGACTTTTCCGGTTCAGTATATGGTGTGGCGTTCACTACCGCTGCGACCACAGGCTTTGTAGGCCCTCTTATTATTGGTCTACTACTGGACCACTCGGTCAGTGCAATCACTAATACCTTGAGTATTGAGGTCAACGTTAATGACATTTATCCCAACAACAGACTGACACTGGTATTCGTAAGCAATGGGATATAATCTGGTACTTATCGGCCGCTATTTATACCTTCGGTGGTCTAATCTATGAGCTGTGCGGAAGCGCTGAACCCCAGCCCTGGGGTGTAGTATCTATTGAAGACATCAATCATAGCATCAGTGATAATAAATTGAGTGTAGTTTCAAATGATTAGTTACCATGCTAGTTTAATATGAGCGCTCTCCCACTTCATCAGAATCAGTTGACTACCACTCGACAAGAATCGCTGATTCAAATGGTGGACACCATTGGTATCGGATTTTGTGGCTAAGCTTTGAAATCAAATCACTTCAGTTAACCCTGATATCAGTTAACCCTGATATCAGTTAACTTTTATATAATTAATTTTTAATTTAGATTTTAATTACATTTTAATGAATTCATTGTTTAAATACTATTTGTATTAAAATATTATTATAAATAAAGTTTACATTTAAATCATTGAATCATTTATTTCAGATAATAATTGACAATAGGTTTGAATTTTAAACTTTGAAATTAGGGTTACTTTTACTCAAATACAAGTAATTAAATGTCAATTCACTTGTATTTTATATATAAAGAGGAAAAAGCGTTCACCTAGTTATATTTTTAGACAATCATTAATAGCAATGGACTAATTACTTGACATTGATAAGATTGCTAACTCATTCAATTGAATGTTCAATAGAGGTGTTGGTATATAAGTATTGGATTTGCATTGTGTGCTCAACAGGTGTTGGTTTTGATAGAGAATTTATAATTTAATTTAATAGGTTTTACCATATCT
>JAQGAT010001744.1:0-11744 GCA_034687845.1 Pantelozetes paolii
CTCTCTCTCTCTCTCTCTCTCTCTCTCTCTCTCTCTCTCTCCCACCCTCTATATGAGACAGTTTACACATTGAGTGAAATAGGATTATAACTAATAACTAATTATTTATTAAGTTTTAGTGAAATTCATTTATGAGAATCGCAGAGCACTTAACAAAAGCGTTTCATTTAATTAATTGGTTAAATACAATACAAATGAAACCAAACATATTGTGATCCTTCCAGTGCTCTCTCAGTTCCTGATAAACATTTTCATTCAATTATTTTTATTATGTGTTTGTCCTTAATTGTCATTTTATATAATCCAGAGCAGTTTTGTTTTACATATATTTATTGTCTTTCTCTTTGACTATAAAATCTTTTATTGATTTTATTTTTAAAGTAAAACAGAAGTAAAGCTATTTTTGATTCACTTTTAAAGCTGTGAATCAATTTTTACACAAAAAATATAAATTCAATTAATATTTTGTGATTTATAACTGAATTTGTTTTAAGTGATCACGTATTCAATTAACTCTTCATTTTTTGAAAATATAAATAAGGTTTTCATGCAATCAATCATTGCTTGAGATTTGAATGCATATTATATTTGACTTAATATTGAATTAATTGTCAATAAATTTGAGGTCATTTGCATTGAAAGCAAACTTTTATTTGAAAAACAATATCTATTTTACACGAAATAAACGTTTGAATTAAGACTAAACCAAAAAAGTTTCCCAATCCTTGAAAATTTCATAACTATTTTATCGTCTGTTTTATGTTTAAACAATAGATTTATATCAGAAGTGATTAACTAATTGTTTGAATACCTGGTTATTGAGTAAAAATAGAGAGAAGAGGTCAACAAATGTATATTATTTTGAACTTTTGATCCCTAAATGGGATTTATATTCAGATAACACAAGAATTTTGATGAAAAAGCTCTGAATATTTTAGATATCGCTCCAAATCTATGTTTGGGTTAAGAGTTAATGAAAGAGAAATTTTTGAATAAGTTTTGTTTGTTTTAAACTATATATCGATATTAAGTCAAGGGTTGTGGGAAAGGGTTGTTAAATATATTTATTTAATCAAATGTGTTATCAAAAAAAATGTGTACAAAAAAACATTTTTTAATTTTAATTAATTCAAACAAAAGTTTGACCAAAAATATAAAGCAGTTGTTAAACAATGAAAATGATGTGAAAATGCACTCAATTTTGGTTTTCATGTCTCTAATTGAACCCAAATATAGAAAGTCTACAAAACTTTTTCTTGCTTTTCATTGTCTCTCAATATGTTTGCCGTAAATGCAAACAACAATTATTAAAGCCTTTCCAACATTTGATTTATTTTTTTATTCATTGAAATGAAAAATTAAATTTTCATTTAAACTATTCTTTTGATAAAAATTAAAACAAATAATAAATGAAAAGCACTTAAAATTTTGGCAATTTTTGTATTGAATACTACTTTACTGTAAACAATACTATCATTACTTGGATCTGAAAAAGAGGTAATCGTTTGCATAATATTAATGAAAGTTTTCGATCCATTAAATCAAATAAAAGCTTAAAATTGTTTGAAAACATCTTTCACTCAAAATTTTCATTACAAATGTTGTAAAAAACTTTTTGTATAAATCAAATAATCAAAACAATTGTTCAAACATTACATTAATAAATGTCTAAATCAAACCTAATATTTAGTATAATTGTTATCTTCACACCTGTTTAGGGTATAAATCATTTAAAGTTTCATTTTTTTGTTAAATAAAATTTGAATTTCAATACAAAATTGAAACAAATTTCTTGATTAATTGAAAACCAATTTTAATATCCAGTGAACAATACTTTGGATTTTTAATCAATACTTCAATTGAAATAAAAAACAAATTTATTTTTGAATTCAATTGAAAACAGATTTTGCAAATCATTTAAAAATAAATTAACAAAAAATTAGATAAAATTTGTGTCAAGTCTTAAGTCATCTTCAATAGAGAAGATCTGAATCCAATATTGAACTCATTTTTATTGCGATAACAACTGATTTGAATTGAATGTCAAAATCAAGAAAACATTTTTTTTAAATAACAAAAATTCAATTCATTATTATTGACCCAAAAGTTGATTTTCATTTAAAGATTCACTTCAATAATGAAATTCAAATTTAGATAAAAGTTTTATTAAAACTAAAATTTATTCAAAACGATAGCAATACTAACATATATTACATGTCTTACTGTACTCTGAATTGAAAGTGAATTATGTTAATCGTCTGAAGATTTCATTAAACAATAGATTCATTTGAATAGAAAATGTTTTAATGTTTTTCACATCTTATCTATAATTTTCATAAATTAAATTCAAAATAAAAATTAAAACCACTTTTTGCTAATGAATTGCGAATATTAGGGAAAAAACTGATCAATTAATCATTAATTCATTTCAACCCCTAATCTCTTCTCTGAATCGGAAAACAGTTTTGAAGAAACTCTTGATTAAACTTTTAATTTAATTATTAATGAAAATGTGATAATAATTAAAACTTTTGTGTTTATCGTAACATAACTCCCATTGAACTCAAGTATTGAAAGTTCAAAAAGACATTCAAACACTGAATGAATGAATAAATGCTAAGAATTGTTATCAAAATGTTGATTATATTTGATGTAATTTAAAATAACCACAAAATAGTGCAATCATTTGCATAATAATGGAAATAAATATAACAACTATTGAAACAAACAATTTATATATTGTTTCAGAGATGACATACAATTGTAGTGAAACTTATGTCAAATGAATACAAATTGTGTTTTAGTTGTCTATAATTTGTTTCTATAATTAACTCTCAAATCGCTATTAAATGCTATTTTAAATGAAAATATAAAAACAATTTATTGTTTCGTCAAAAAACCCGACAATTATTAGACTAAAGAATATTTCAATTATAGGCAAAGAATTTGAAAACTATTTTCAACTCAACTCTGGATTCAAATGAAACAAAATATACATAAAATTGAAATCAAATCCAAAAAATGACTTAAAATGTGAAAAATGTGAAAAATTTTAGACTAATATACACTTAAACTGAATGTCCTTTGCGTTCAATGCCTTCAAGAAAGCACTTAAACATCGTTTCAATTGATTGAATGAATGGTTGAAAACCTATGAATGAATGCATAGTATGTATGAGTGCTTGCATTCAATAGTGAGAGAGAGTATTGACGGAACTGCCAGTGCTGTGAACGCCTGTATGTCTACTACCAGTGCTGTTTGAAGGCCCGGGCAGTCAAATATGGCCGGTTCTAAGTTCCAGTACGACGAAAGCGGCGGCACTTTCTTCTACTTCTTGTTGTCCTTCTTAGCACTTGTGGTCATTCCCTGCACTTACTATTTCTGGCCAAAAGACAACAAAAAAGGTATTGAAAGACATCTACCGTTCCCTTCACTCTTCAGATTGTGATTACGTGTCCTAACAGTCAATCTCTTATTGTTTTGATTTCACATCTGTTTAGCCATTAATAGCCAAACAATTGATTATTTGTATTGTATTTAAGGTTTCGTTTATTTAAACCCCTTTTCAATGCAATCATTGATTTAAATGTTTATCACATTTACTATCAATTGGTTTATGATTTCAATTGATTTAACCATTGATTGTGTTTTACAGACGACCACAAGAGAGACCGAAATCACTGTCATTGCGAAGAATGTCACCAAAAGTCCAGTTATTTGCGAAATCGGGAACCCATGAGGAAAGTGAAGCAAAAGATCATGTATTCACACCTTTCTCACCATTTATTTAATTTCAATTAACCCCTGATTTGCCCCTAATTTCATAGATTTAGTCAACAATTCAATTGAAGTTTTAGTTTTGAAAACGATTTTTGATTTTTGTTTTAAATTTATTTTTAATTCAATTCACAATTGATTTGAAAATAATTTCAAAGTTTTAATCAGTTTTTAATTTAATTTAATTTCTTATCAAATGTTTTCACAAATGTTTGAATCAATTGTTTATTATCTGAAGAACTCTTCAATTGATTAAACGATTGAAACATAATTTCAATTCAATTAACAATTGCTTTGATTTAAGGATTAAACTAAAGACTAGTTTTGTATTCATTTTGCAGAAAGTTTTTCTTAATCCTCGGGTGGATAGCACTGTTTGCCTGTGCCTACAAAGTGGCTCATCTGACCAACGATTACATAAATTGGGATCCGTTTGAAATCCTTCAAATTGATCCGGTATTCAATGCTTTCTTCAAATTGTTGACTAAAATAACTAAATCTATGATTAAATCGATTGAAGGGTTCGTCGACTGTAGAGATAAAGAAGGCGTACCGACGGCTCAGTCTTATCTACCATCCCGACAAAGAGACCGGCGATGAGAAGAAGTTCTTAAAGATAGCTAAGGCTTATGCGGCGCTGACGGACGAGGAGGCGCGCAAAAACTGGGAGACTTATGGCAATCCTGACGGTCCGGGAGCCATGTCTTTCGGTATAGCCCTTCCCTCTTGGATAGTGGAAAAGGAGAACTCGTTTCTGGTTTTGGGTTTATATGCGTTAGTCTTCATGATTGCACTGCCGGTTGCGGTCGGCATTTGGTGGTACCAATCGGTTAAATACGGTGGGGATCAGGTGCTGTTGGACACGACTCAACTCTTCTACTATTTCATACACAAGACTCCAAACATGATTCTAAAGCGAGTGCTAATGGTTTTGGCCGCGAGTCTAGAGTTCGAGCGCTCGCACAACAGCGAAGTGGTTGAGAGGCCGTCGGATAACGTAGAAGTGCCTCAACTGATGAAAGAGTTGCCAAATCTCGGAGAGAAGAACAAAGAGAAACCGCTTTGCTTTGGGTATAGTATTAAAGCCCGCGCTTTACTTCACGCACACCTGAGTCGTATGAAACTGTCGCCAAACTCTCTTGAAATCGACAAACTATATGTCGTCCGGAAGTGTCCGTATCTGATCCAGGAGTTCGTCCAATGTGTGTCACAATTAACAATGCTGGCCATCGCCGGCCGCATCTCCCGAACCCCTAATTTAGACACTTTAGAGAACGCTATGAAATTGAGTGCACTTATAGTTCAAGGGGTTTGGGAGACAAAGAGTTCACTTTTACAGTTACCACACCTTACGGACGATATCCTACGACACTTCAGTACTCGTAAACGCAATGTCCGTAATATCCGTCAGTTGGCGGCCATGAGGTCAGAGGAAAGGCGTTCAATGTTAAGGAACTTAAGTGACGAACAGTACGACGACGTCATGAATGTCATCAGTAAAATGCCTTCCCTTGAGATCGATGTCAGATCTGAAGTACTCGACGACGAAGACGCAGGTATTATCACTGCCGGCGCTATCGTTACCGTCACTGTTAGCCTCTGTCGACAAAATATGTCGGTTTTGTTCGACAAAGAGTTTATTGAAGAAAAGGGTTCAATAGATAACGACGAGGAATGTGAGGATAAGGAGAATCTGGCGCTCACTGAAGGTCAGACCACCGGTGCTAATGACGCACAAATTGTAAAAAAGCCTAAAGTGTGGGAAAAGCAGACAAAAGGCAAGAAGAAAGGGGGAAAGGGGTCTAAAAATAAGAAAACACAAAAACCTGTCGTCAAAAAGAAAACACAACAAAATGTAAATCAAACTCAAAGTCAAACGAAAGACACTTCGGAAACGAGTAATCAATTAGTCGTCCAAAAGAGCAAATCCAAGACTAAAGAGTCGGACGGAGAGAGCAATGACGAGAGAAGTGACAGAGAATCAGACGATAATAACAGTGACTCTGATTTGGAAGAGTTGGACAAAAAGGTTAAACCAATTGAAGACGTGAGTGAACCGGAAGAAGACAATTGGGATGAGTTTCAGCCCAATGTCTCCAAAAAGAAGGAGATATTAGAAGCGAAGTCAAAACAGTCTCATTCAGTCCACTGTCCGTACTTTCCTGACGACAAACAGGAGTACTGGTGGATATACCTGTCCGACAAGAAGCGTCATTCACTCGTAACGGTTCCATATCTCATGACAAATCTGGTCGACAAAGAAGAGGTTGAACTGAAGTTCACGGCTCCACCAAAACCGGGTCAACACAGCTATTCTGTGATAGTCCGCAGCGATTCCTACATTGACTTTGATATCTCTAAAGTGATTAAGGTTTGGATCCCTTTCCTCACTCTTGAGTTGATTTGATTACCTTTTCTCTCAATTGAATCCATAGCTCGATGTAAAGGAGGCGCCAAAAGAGATTGTAACCCATCCTCAGTGGGATATATCCGAAGAGGAAGAGGAGGTGAATAAGGATGAGGACAGCGCTGTCGAGGACTCGGATCTGGTGGCGAGTACTGACGAAAGTGACGACGATTTAGACGATTAACACTTCATTTGGGTTTAAATTAATATTATTTTTGTCTCAAAATTCATTCAAATGTTTCTAAACTTCAAATTAATTGTCATTTCTTTCAATGATTTTATATTTTGTTAAAAGAAATCATTAATTGTTTTTCACTTTTGATTTTATACTTCATTTTGGGATCTCTTCTCTGAACTACCGATTCGTTTCGCACTTTCAATGTCAGCGACAGTACATATAAATTGATATTAATTTTTGGACAAAACATTAATTAATTATAAAATCTATTAATTATTAGAAGTTTTTTATATTTAAATAAAAATTCAATTTTAAGATAAGAAACCGATTTTTGCTTTAAGCGCCGAAGTGTCCACACTTTTTGGTCTGACGGAGACGTAACCGACAGGAGGACACACTATACGGGATTTTGATGGTATCGATGCCCGGATAGAAGGGTTCGGTTTCCTCCGGCTCTCTATACATCTCCTTATTGGACAGATTCCAGTAGTCCTCCCGTTCCGCGTGTTCAACGATCTCATAGCCGGCGTCGTATTCCTTTGAGGCCAACGCACGGAAACGGCGCCGATATCTGAGCTCTTCTAAGCGGATGAGTCTATCGCACACTATCTTAAACTGTTGTCGCGAAACCCTCCGTAACCGCCACTCCCTTTGACGGCCGACAATTACTGCCCGTTCCCAATACTCATGGGTCTTGGGGTCCAACTCGTGGAGAGGCGGCGGGTAATTGAGTCTCAGAGACCAAATCCAATCCGGGTATTCCTCGTCGGCTTTTAGTTTAATTTCTTCGCCGTCTTTGTGGTAATTAGCGCCACAACAGTAGTCCAACAGCTTATCGGTGTCCTCTTCAACAGGCAATCGAAACCTCCGTTTGCCGATGGGTTGGGCACCCGATGGAGGAGTGGGTGCGGAAGCGAAACAACATATTTGGCCAAAAACTCGGTTCAACTTATTGCCAATAAGTGCCGAAAGTAAACCACTTTTGCATACATTTGTCAAACAATTGATTGGTTTTGTGGTAAACATGTCTTCAGCTGTATATCAATGAAAACATTACATCAGATCTGAAGACAACAAAACAAATACAAATCATTCATAAACAACGTTACGATAAATGCTTGTCTCAAACACCCCCTTAGGGTTGGAACCGGTGTTTGCGCTGACATTAATCCCTTCCCCTCTCTGTTGATAACGTTTGTTATGTTTTACACAATGTTTTGATGCCTTAATGTTCACATGTTTTACATGTTTTCAAATCAAGTCTTGAATTAATTGTCAAACAATTGAATAATGAGTTCAATAAAAGTGTTTCATAGGAAGACCCGGAAGGGATCGGTAGTAAAGGTGGTTCGGGAACACTATCTGCGAGAAGACATCCATTGCGGTCGCGATTCGTGTCTAAAGTGCCGGCCATTCAAACAGCCGATCGACAGTCCATTTGCGCCGAAATCCTATTTGAGTGCTAATCCGCGTCAAGACGTGAGCCGATTGTGTCCTTCCGCTCATTATGTGGTTCCGGACTTCGGTGTCCTTCACAACCAAATCGATGTCATAACTGATCCCTACTTTGGTTGTGATATAATTCTTATGCAAACCGTTTGGGAAGAGATTAAGCGAAACATAACTGTCTTCTCGAGAGTCAAGCAATTGATGGCCGAAAAGAGGTTTTATGTGTTTCTCAATGAATACAATAAACAGACGTTTAGTGAACGGCTTTTCGGGGAAAGTATTGCCGAATATAAGCAACGATTAGTTGTCTTCGCCTCTGAATGGCTTCAAAACCACTTCAACGATGAAATCAAAATCGTTTTACTCTTGAATTACAATGAATTGAAACTGAAGACAGAGATCCAGTGCTTTCCGATCAACACTTATGTCCAGAGTCTTGAAAATAGTGTCAATTTAATGGACAAATTGGCGGAAATGTCTTCCTCTGGAGAATACGCTAAAGATATTCGTCTCATATATGACGAACACTTGGCCTTAGATGTCGTCCAATCCGGAATCAAAACGGGAAAGTATTTTCAGGGAAAGTTCAATACAAGTGGTTATAACTATTTGGAAGGACAGGTAGCCATCAGTCGTAACAATGAAGAGGTGTTTGTTATAATTCAGGGCTCTTTGAATATTAATCGTGCGGTGAATGAGGACATTGTGGCCATTGAACTGTTGCCCGAAAGTGAATGGACACAGAAGTCGGACATTGTTTTAGAAGTGGATGAAGAACTGGAAGACGACGGCGACAAACGTGTGGACAATGAAGAGAAGGTTTTGTTCAACAAAATAGACAACACAAAGGCCCGACCCATGGGTAGAGTTGTGTCAATAATTAAGAGGAATTGGAGACAATATTGTGGTGTCATTCGGGCCCGCAATGAGTGCATCAATACGTCTTCGGCCGCCAATCGATACCTCTTTATCCCAATTGAACGCAAAATACCTGTTATTCGCATCGAAACGCGTCAATACGAGCACCTGAAGGGTAAACGAATACTTGTATCCATAGATTCCTGGCCTCGGGATTCAAAGTATCCGAAAGGACATTATGTGAGAGCCATCGGAGAGGTTGGAGACAAAGACACCGAAACAGAAGTGATTCTTCTGGAGAACGACATCCCGCACATGGAGTTCTCAAAAGTGGTTATGAATTGTTTGCCAAAAGAGGGCGAGAACTGGACATTAAGTGAAGAAGATTTGGTGAACCGAACAGATCTGAGGAATGAAGTGATTTGTTCTGTGGACCCGCCCGGGTGTACAGACATTGACGATGCCCTCCACTGTAAAGACATCGGCAATGGATTGTATGAAATCGGTGTTCATATCGCAGACGTTTCACACTTTATTAAACCCATGACTGCCATCGATAAGGAAGCGGCCGATAGGGGAACGAGTGTTTATTTAGTCCATCAGCGCATTGATATGATTCCGACGCTCTTGAGTTCAAATCTTTGTTCATTGAGAGAAGGGGTGGAAAGGCTTACCTTTAGTTGTATTTGGAATATAGACGTAAAGACAGCGGAAGTGGTTTCAACCAAATATGTAAAGTCAGTGATCCGGTCGTCGGCAGCCCTGACCTACGCTGAGGCACAACTGAAGATCGATTCCCCGAACGAAAACAACGAAATCGCTAAAAGTCTTCGGCGACTGAACCAAATCGCGCAGCTATTGAAGGCCAAGCGTATGGACGCGGGAGCACTGGTACTCGCCAGTGCTAACGAAATTAAATTTGTTGACATGGATTCGGAAACGCATGAAAACACTCTTGAAATTCAAGCCAAAGAACTGTTGGACACCAACTCTATGGTCGAAGAGTTCATGTTATTGGCCAACATATCGGTCGCCGAACGCATATATCAAGAGTTTCCAGAACTCGCACTCTTGCGTCGACACCCGAAGCCAAGTCCGTCTAACTTTGAAGAGCTCTTAACCGCCGCTCAATCCAAAGGATTGACAATCGATGTGTCGGACGGCAAACGATTGGGTGAATCCCTGAGCAAAGCCAATGACCCCAACAATCCGTTTATGAATCTAATGATGCGAATGATTACCACCCGATGTATGACTCAAGCCGTGTATTTCTGCAGCGGATCTATCAATAAAGGAGACGACACTTTCGATCACTTCGGGTTAGCGACCGATATATACACACACTTTACGTCTCCCATCAGACGTTACGCCGATCTTATGGTTCATAGACTACTGAGTCATGCCATCGATTACGAGTCAATCGATTCCTCGCTTTTGAATAAACAAAAGATGCAATCCCTGTGCGATGGCATCAATAACCGCAATCGGAACGCCCGGTGGGCCAGTCGTGACTCCAATAGATTGCATTCTATGTTTTATATTCAGAAACACAAGGGACAGGTGGTTGAAGAGGACGGTCATGTCATATATGTCCGGAAGAATGCTTTAGTGATATTTTTCCCGCACTTAGCACTGGAAGTAAATTATTATATGAAACCAGAAGAGGACTGGAAATACAATGCCATTGATTTAACTCAAGAATATTTGCCGACAAAAAGGAAGCTTAAAATGTTTGAGAGAGTGACCGCTCGTCTCACTGTTGATGAGAGCGCCGTAAGTCTGAGCCGAAAAATTTGTGTTCAAATTATCAAACCGTTTGTCATTGAAAACAAAACCAATGAATCTTTGAATAAAAAAATCAAACTTTAAATCAAATGTTTATTTTTGTCATAATTTGATGCCATTCCCCACCAGTTCTCCACCCGTTCCCCATCAATCACACAGTAATACAGATATTGTTTTATTTTAATTATATTTAAACCGAAAGCAAAATATTTGTAAAGAAATTGCAATAAATTTGAAAATTCTTGAAATGAAATGAAATATTAATTGAAATAAGAGTTTATATAAAAATGTAATTAAAATCTGTTTTCAAATTATTTTTTCTGTTTTTGTGTTTCAGTTTTGGTTTTCAATGTATTTCTTCCCAAATCACTCTTCAATTTTCTCATTTCTACCTTTCCATCGGTTTTAGCCATCATTTCATTTATTCTTTGAGTGACTGAACCATCTTTTGATTGAATATCACTTTCATGTGTTGAATATTCAGTTGAAAAACTTGAGTCGGTATTCACTGGTTTTGAATGAATTGAAAATTAGATTCAATTAAAGAAATAATTATTAAAAAAAAAATACTTTTATTTTTCTGCTTTTGTTTTAAACACCAAATGATTGCAAATATTATAACAATAATAACAATAATTGCAATCAAAACTATAGACACAATAAACCATTTATTGTTGTCATCAATAGTAGTGACAGGTATTTGTGTTGTTTTGGTGTAGTTTTGACAATCAATTAAAACTTTAGTTTTGTTGCACTGAATGTAAAAAACAATTAATTATATAAACATTTCAATCAAAACTCACTTCAATGGGAAAAATCCCATATTTTTGGAAACAATACAAGAGTTTTGTGTTTTCTTTGAACACAATTATTGTTCCGAAATTGAAATAAGCGATGATTTTCTTCACTCCTATTATGTTATTCAAAACCATATCATCACTAATAGGTACAGAGATTCCCGTTTTATTCCAATTGTTTTTGATGACTTCAATCATATTTTTTGTGGCATTTGTTTGTTTCAAATTGATATAATCAAAAACAATGAAACGATAACTTCTTTGATATTCAGTTCTGCTTTCAATCAGTCTTTGATCCATAAAACAGACAATCGTTGACTCGAAGTCAAAAGCAACGGAAGGATTGAAACCATTCTCTGGTATAAGACTATCGTTTGAATCGTTTGAAGTCTTGTGTCTGTGAATCCAACGCATGTTTTCGTTGATATATATTGAAAACCAATCAATAGTTTGATTTGATTTCTATATTAATGTAAAATATATTTTAATATT
>JAQGAT010001745.1:0-11733 GCA_034687845.1 Pantelozetes paolii
CCCCAATTGAATGGTCTTGGGCTTTTTTTGATAATTCAAGAGTCATATCTTTACACTACTAGTGATTCACGTTCTTTCAAATGAATTTAAATTATTGTTAAAATAATATGGTTTTGATTTTAAGTAATGAATTTAAGGTACAATTGAAAATCCATTCAATCATTGATTGCATAAATATTTTAGTAAAGTATGAGTGAGTGAGGGAGAGAGAGAGAGAGAGAGAGAGAGAGAGAGAGAGAGAGAGAGAGAGAGAGAGAGAGAGAGAGCACATAAAACTTAAAAATTATTATTCAACCCCTTATTATCTATTATGCAATCATTTGTATTGAATGAATAATTTAGGGGTCATTTAGGTTCACCCATATCTTCAATACCTGTACATAATTGGAGTGAACTACTAAATATTATACATCTATAGCACAGGTAATACATTACACATAAGGAAAGTCTGGGTACAGAAAAAAATCGATTTATTTTCGCCAATAGAGGCATAAAAAATAGATTTTTACACTTACTTGTCGTTCCTATTCATAACGCATACCTGGCCAGACATTCCTGCTTTCCGTTTACCAGCCAGGCATTCAATTAGTGTGGTTTTGCCGGATCCACTCGGCCCTAAGATTCCAGTCAACTGACCGCTGATTATTTCACCATTCAATCCATTAATGATATAATTTTTATTATTTTGAACATTAATATAATGAGGACTGGGTTTATATGACAGTGCTTTCCAATAGAGTTTCAGTTTATCATTATCGCCGATGTCTTCGATGTCTATTTCAGACATTTTTTACTTTCAAAACAAATCAAAAATTACTTTTTAAAAACAAATGTAAATATTTTCTCTACAATAGTGATCATAAAAAGTTATGCAAACACAGCACAGGTAGGGAAGGGAGAGGAAAGTAGTGATGTTTTTTTGTGAATTGGTATTTTTCATACTTGAAAGACCGGTTTTATTTTCATTAATTATTTTTTGTCTTTATTAATAATTTAAAATCTTTATTGACGTAAAAATGTTAATTCAGTTTTCAAACAAATTTTTTTGGACTAAAATTGAAAAACGATTTTTCAATTGATTTGTGACATTAATGGTAAATTGATTTTCAAACTAAACGTCAAAACAGTTTCTCAAGACTAATGAAAATATTTGAAATATGTTTCAATTAATCGTAAATTCAATTCAATTGAGAGAATATTCTGTGAACTGAACGACAACTGAATAAATATTATTTTCATTTCGTGTTAAAAGTAATAAAACTTTTTATTTCATTATAAATATTGAATGAATTATTGAACAAAAAACTGAAAATTATTTTCATTAAAAATTGATGCAAACTATTGAAGAGTTTAAGGGATTTTAATAATAAATTGATTACAGAATAACAGATAATACACCTGAAAATGGGCTACAAATTTGATCGAGATATTTTTAGTCTAGACTTTAGACTGATATTAGATTTGATTAAATTACAAATTTTATATTAAAATATTAATTCATGTTTTTGTTTTGTCAATTGTTTGACAAACACTTCAAATATGGTTTTGCAAATGAATTCATCAATAAGTCATTAAATTAATTATTTTTTCGTTTGAATAAACATTTCAACAAAAGTTTTGTTACAAAACATAGACTAAAGAATAATATTTTCTTTTGAAATGACTTTAATATTGATTGAAAAAAATCACAGATTTGTTTATATTTTTATCATTTTATACATAAAAATGTTTTTTAAAATACAAAAATATATTTTATTTAATCAGTGATTCAAAAGAAATGATTCATTAAATCCTTGTTTGTATTACAAAAATACTCATTTGATTACATGTTATAATCAATTAATTGCTGTCTATCTTGTCATTGTGTTTGCCATTAATTAATACTCCTTTCAAACAATTAAATGTTTATAAAATGTATTTTTAGATCTCATATAAAGAGTTTAATTATATATTTGTTTCATTATCTCATAAGTTATGTTTAATACCAAGGGTTAGATGAAAAGGTCACTGATATGATATTTAAAAATTATTACACAATCCGACTGTTGTGGGTGTTATTTCTTAGGTGCTCAAGGTTTAATCAACACTTTACACTTACATATTAGTTTTATTAGGCTTTCAACCCCTTTCAAGAAAATAATTAAGCAAATTGTCTGAAAATTATTTACTAACACCCAAATACTATAAGTGATTGATATAACCATGTTGAAAACACTTTTATAAGTTGTATAATCGTTAATATATTTGTTATAATTTTGAAATTAATTATATTTTATATTATTTGTGTAAATATTTCATTCAATTATGCCAACACTTGACTGTTTGCACGGTTAGCAAAGTATTTGACAAATATTGTGAATCAATTGATAACAAAAAGTCGATAATAATTGATAAGAAAAATAATAAAAAACTTAATAATAAATTGCAATAAAATATTACAACAAATGAATGACAGAGTAATTGAAAAAAATTGTTTTACTTTTATGTTAGCAATAGTTTTGATGCCATAGAGACTCAAACTGTTTATTACATGTCTTGTATTTTTCTTCAAACTATTCCTGTTATTCAATTAGGCAAATGAGTGTATTGATTTCTCGAAAACAATGACCAGGCATAAATATTTGACAATATGGGAAATAAATCGATTTGCTTAACATTTAAAAATATTCTTGTACAATTCATCAACTAAAGCACTGTTTTCGTGTTTTGCACTTATATTCTGTTGAGTTGAAGGCAAAAATTGCAGTAATCTATGATAATGTTGGACACACCCAGATTAGCGCTTTTAATATATCACCTTTGTTATGTCGGGCCAAAAACCTTAATATAACTATTCACTGTCCCTTTGAAAACACACCGCATATAAACCTCCAGCAGAGTTTACATACAAGTATTTTACATGTGATATATTTTGCTTATTTATACCCCTGCTGAGTCAAAATCGCCATGATTATAAAGATATATTTATTATTAATGTTAATAGTCCAAATATTATTTATAATAGTTTATTTATGATCATGACTGATTAACTTGGTTTATGATCAAGGTGACTGCTATTAATATCAATTGATTAATGCAGTAAATATGAAATTCATTTTATTTAATTTGTTACTTAATGTGCTAGTACAGATTAGATATTACATTATTGAAGTGGTTTTAAGGGTGGATTAAAGCCCTCTCTCAGGTGATATCGACTGCTATTCAAATGAGTTCAATATATTTATACCATTTCTCTAATATTTGTTTTAATAATAATTATATGATTATTAATTTAGTGTGAGAACAGGTTTTAGGTGTGACTGAAACACCCGGCCATTGAATACATAGTCAACTTCAATAGAGCACAGGAAGAACAGAGAGTGAAAAAAAAGATTAGATAATAGGTATTCATAGACTCAGTCATAAGATATGAAAGTTTTTGTTTGTGTTAAAAACAAAGTTATAATATTTTAAACACATTTTTGCAAATCTTATAACAATTTTAGTGTCAATTAAATGCAAAAACAATATTAATTGTATTAATACGTGACTGAAATCAATTGTAAGCGTAAATTGTATTAAACATTTCCTTCAATGCATGGATTAATAGATGTTTTTTGTCACAAAATGTGATAAAATTGAGAGTTTTATAAATGAATTATTAAATATTGGTTTCTATTGTGTGTTTGAGTTGTGTTTTGTTGAGACAATAAAACTATTATTGCATTGAAATGAATGAATGCATTGTTTTCTTCACAACAATCTCTATTAGTTTAAGTGTATGTAAGTGTAGGCACTGTATTGAGTAACTGTACCGGTATATTGTTCGGAGCCTGAGCTGTCGCACATACACCATAGTCACTAACTATGGTAAGAGAGGTACAGAGCGAGTGAGAGCACAAGCATTTCGGCACACAATGCGAATATATCGTGTGATTCCTTAACTACATAAGTGACTAATACTTAGATAACAGTTCATCCATTGAATACAAAAAGCAATTGAAATGAGTTTTTATATATTATATTACTTTTTATAGATTTTATTGTCTATATGTGTGAATGTATACAACAATCAAGTGATTGATTGATCGACTCTTCACTTAATACTAAAAGTGTATTATTATTGTCAAAATCTGAACAACATATTGAATGCGAGAAATGTTTGACAGAAATAGTGTTTTGTGTTTGAATTTTTGATTCAATAAAATAAGAAATTTGTTTTTCTTTCGCATAAAACAAGAGATATTTGACTGCTTTTTGTGTAACAAACAGTGAATTCAAGGATTTTTGTGTTTAATTATTGTCACTAATCAGGAATAATGAGTTCAAGATTATTCCATTCGATCTCTCAATTATAGTAAGCATTCATCATAATTGTACATGTTCATTTTTTGCATTCTTACATGCATAATCCTGTTTAAGGGGGAAATATTCAATAAATCAGTCCAATTGAATGTATTTAGTTTAATAAAGTTTTTGTCACAAAAATTATTGAATATTTTATACAATTTTTTGAACCTTTTTATGCATAATATTCACTCAATTTGATTGAAAAAACCATTTATTTTATAATATTATTCAAAATATTTCAAATAATTTTATTCAATTATAATTCCCATTCAAATCAATCAAATGATTAAAAATCTAGTTTTTATTTGAAATATTTATTAACAAAAGAAAACAAAGATATTTTAGTTGTATTGAAAGAGAAAAGGGGAAGAATTTACAGGTGCTGTAGAAGTATATAAAATATTTATTATTATTTTACAAAAAAAAATACTTTTAATAACTAAACTCTAAATAAAAGTTTTGAAATTGAATTCATTCAATATATTTATCGTCACGTTTTCATAAATCAGGAAATCAGGGGTAAAATACTTATTCAGAGTTTTATATTTCTTTTTATAATTAGTGTATTTTGTACTCAATTTTCAAACTATAAATTCATTTCATTATTGAAATTCACTTTAAAATGAAATGTTTTATAAAATTTAAAACAAATATTAAATAAAAAATAATATTTTTTTCATTCAATTCTTAAACGAAATTATTTTATAAATTCATTGCCATTACTATTGTATTTGTACTCCCAGTGCCAGAAGTATGTATTGGAACGGTTGGAAAATAGTGTGGCCTATGGTGTGGACATTCATATTTCTGCATACCTGTGCTTTCTATGGACTCTATTTATTGATATTCGGAAACATTTTATGGCAGACATTAGTCTGGAATAACCTTGTGCACTTAGTGACTGCGCCGGGGATTACTGCCGGTGCACATAGATTATGGTCGCACCGGTCTTTTAAGGCTAAGTGGCCACTGAGGCTATTCCTAGCCTTTGCCCAGACTTTATCACTACAGAGAGATATCTATGCCTGGAGTGTTGATCATAGGGTTCATCACAAGTACTCTGAAACAGACGCCGATCCCCACAACGCAAAAAGGGGTTTCTTTTATTCGCACATTGGATGGTTGTTAGTGGAAAAACACCCTGAAGTTGAGAAAAAATGTAAGTTTCTATAAATAATACTTTTATAATAGCATGGACATTTCACTGGACTTTCATGTTCTGATGTTATTTGAGTTATGAAATTAATTTAAACCCCTTTTGATGAGTCAGACAACACCTGTGAATGAAAATTATTTTAATGTTAATTTAAATATGTCTATCATTTACTCCATATAAATACTACATAGCATTTAATTTGAAAATTATTTTGTGAGACATTTCAAATGACTTTTGTATGAATTTAAACCTAGATATTCAACGCTCAGCCCATGAGATGACAATTGAGTTGTGCTCTTGTTTTTGAACTCCAATGACAAACAAATAGCTATTAATTTGATTTTTATTTGTATTAAATGTTTTCAATAATTTGAAAGCATTTTCAGCACTGAATTAATTACTTTATAAAAAACCGAAAAATAGATTAATTTGAAAATGTGTTCAATATTTCCAGAGATAAGGCTTTTGCAGACAAAATGCAAAATTTATTTTCATGTTATCATTACTTAGCAAAAAGTCTATCAACAAAAGTCATGATTTATACGAAATGTTATCGAAATTTCAGTTCATTTTTATTATTCATTGCTTTGTATTTGATTTCCTCTCTATTGCTGTTATTTTGCAATATTTGTCGTCAAATCCAATGAATATTTATTTCTGACAAAACATTTTATGCAAAAAAAAACTTATTTAAAACTATTCGTGACAGAAATGAGTATCAAATACTATGTTTCACAAATAGACCCTTAATCTCTGCAATAGATTAATCGCACCATTAGATCACAAATTATAAGTCACTGTTATATCTAAAAATACTGTTCAATAAATCAAACTTTTCTTTTCAGGCATAAAATGAAAATTTATTTTATGAAATATTTTTGATATTTTCAATCAAAAAGTGTGTGTTTTTTCTCTAATAATGAAAATCATTTCAATAATTAATGATTTTATCATTAGTTTCTCATTCAATGTAATTATTAAACATTTTTTTCATTGAATGAAAAACATATTCAAAATTTATTTAATGAATAAAACTTTTTTGTGAATAAAAATCATTTCTCCAGAGAGTGATAGATATCTAGTGATTAGTGATGTGTAGATGATATGGTTATACCCCTCCCCCCTTATGTTGACATAAAATCCCTTAATGACAATATAATAAGTCTTTATTTATATAATAAAAGTCTTTTAATTATTTAATAAAACATTAATAAAAACAAAATAAAAAAATGAATTATTTATTAATATTTGAAACAATGGCTGAAAAACTGCTATTCATTTGATTATAAAATAATTAAAGTTTCAAATCCTTTATTTACAGTAAAGAACATAGACTTAACCGATTTATTAGATGACCCTATCGTTTACTATCAGAAGAAATTCTACATTCCTCTCGTGGCCATCATCTGGTTTGCTCTACCGGTGCTCTTACCCTACTATTTTTGGAACGAGACGTTCGTTAATGCATTAATTATCAATATTACCCGTTATATTTTGTAAGTAATTAATCTGTACCAGCATAAATTAAACTTAACTATATCTCTTTAATTGACCTTTAACAAATATTTGAATACTGTTAGAGTTAATTCAACAAAATTAGCTTGATATGAAAATAATGTTGTTTCAATTAATGTTTGATTAATAGTGAAGATAATTTGTTTTATCACTTGAGAGCACAGGTATTAACTCATTGAGTGATTTTATAATGGAAAAGGATTTATTAATATTATTTCAATGTCTTTCACTAAAAATGCATTTCAAATGAAAGTTAAATATTGTTTTCATTGCCACTAAAGCTTATCATTAGATAAAATGTAATAAAAAGTAAAAGTCTTATCGCAGGGATTAGGCAGTGGTTTGTCAATAGATTAAAAAATAAGTTATGTTTTTTATATATCATAGATGAAAATATAAAACAAATCCCCCTTTACTGAGTCATTTATACCCCTGTCTTATTGTGTGCTTGGGATTATTTCACAACTAATTATGTGTATTATTCAACCGAAAAGTAAATTATTATAATTATCTATAATTTTATTTACAATGAGCTTTCATTAAGTGGTCAATTAAGCAAGGTGTATATTTCAAAGTCACTCAATAACCTTGCTCTATTTTATTTTCTAATTATAGCATGCTTCATTGTGCTTTCTTTGTCAACTCTGTTGCACATCTCTGGGGCACTCGTGAGTATAGTTAGTCAAACAATGATGATTATGAAACTAAATTATTTTGAAATTATACCAGGACCTTATGATAAAAATATTAACCCGGCCGAAAGTGCAGCAGTGACATGGCTCACAATTGGAGAAGGTATGGATAATCCTATTATTTATAATAACCCCTTTATTAACAATTAATTACATTTATCCCCTGAAAGGTTATCACAACTATCACCACGTTTTCCCATACGACTACTCAACCGGTGAATACAGTTGGGAGGTATGTGTTGGTCACTCAAACAATATCCAATAATTTCAATTTTCCCCCTTGACATCAATCTCCCCCTTGACTACCCCTAACTCATGTTTGCAACTTTTGATATATTGTTTAATTAATTGAATTTTATTTTGTTATTCAATGAAAGGAAAACTTCAATATAACCACTCTATTCATTGACTACTGTGCCAAAAAGGGTTGGGCGTATGACCTGAAAAAGGCGACCCCCGTCACCGTCGAGCAGACCCGAGTGAAGAGGGGTCTAACTATAGACAATAAACCGGAATCAGCTCTTTATGACTATATCTATGGCATAGGTGTGCAGACATGGCTTATATGGTTTCCCCTGTCGTGTAAATTATTGTCGTTTTGTTTTTAATTAAAGTAATTTTGTTGTTTAAACCCTTCAAAGAAGGGTTCAATTCATTTGATAACAAATTATGAGACCAATTGTCGACATAATATCTGTCAGCGAGGTTATGCTCCCCTTTATATTCATTACACTTTTGCCCCTTATTTATACTCTTGCAAACATTTTTAGACATAAATCTTTAAGTAATCTCAAAGAAAAATGAAAATTAAAAATTTTATTTAACTTTTGAAATGAAAGCCAAATATATTTTAAAGGATTACTTGTATTTAATGACAAAATATTTAAACAATTTTTATAATTTGATTAAAAACTTATAGAAAATTAAGAATCAATTAATTATTTGCTTTATTTCCTAATTAACTGAAAGTATGGATGAATTGAATACTGTTTTTATTAAGTGGTTATCAAATACAGAGTTGAAAGACAATTGAAATAATATTTTAAACAATTAATCAATAATTGAATAAAATATTAATCAATAGATAAGTAAATATCAAAATTAAGACAAATACAAAAGTTTTGATTAATTTTTTTGATAAACAAAAATCAAATCAATTGTAAAGTTGAGTAAAAAATAGTTATTAAAATAACATATGATTTGATTATGTGTTGAGAAAACTGATAATCATTTTATAGATTAAAAGATTAATTCAATTGATATCTCAACTCAAATGACAAGAATTGGTATAAAATTGACAAAAATATAAAAACTATTTATCAATAAAATCGTTATTTTATAACTGGTTTTGATTTTCAATGTATAAAAATGCGCTAAAATTTGATACAAAAAAATTAATTTAAAATTTTTATATTCAATGAATTTTTTCATGAATTTCGAGGTTTTTCTTCAAATTGTTGTTCATTTCAAACAATTTCTTATTATTAATCAGATTTTTGTTAACAACAGTGGAGTTGTTGGACAGTATGGTCCGGGTGTTGGACACTAATAACCGACTCTCCATTGGCTGTGTTATTGAGGAACAGAAAATCATTGTTTTCTTTGTATTCAATACATAGGAACGGATGAAAAAGTTGACAAACAGTATGAAAAACAGGCCGTAAAGAGAGACACCGGTCACTGCAACAGACAGGTGACAGTCACACGGCTGGCCGGAGACCTTCAGGTGCAGCACTCGTATGTTAATATAGAGTCCGTAAATCATTTGAATAATTTGTAGTGAAGTGATCGTCACATTTACAGCCCGGGGTATAAATATACGAAATGCTTTGCAGGCATAGTATGTATACATTAGGGAATGGATAAAGAAGTTCATGTTAACCATCCATCGGGCAGTGGCCGGGACGTCACCGAACACAAACCAGGAGTAGCACAGTGTCAGACAGTGGTGTATCCAATGAAGTGTCAGTAGTTTATGTTTACGCAATACTATAAACACTGTGTCTATCAGTTCCAGTGCTTTGGAAACAACAAAGAATAGGTACCAGAGGTTTACCCGCCAGTCCTTTTGGGGGAACAGAAGATATTAGATATTGTTTTTAAAGCTATTGTTTTGTTTGTTTGTTTGCATTCATTGTATATTAAGACAAATATTATTCAATGTTTTTGTAATTTTGAAGGTTTTCTACACATTCTGTGAATTAATTGTTTGATTCACTGATAAACTAAACACAACTTACAGTCAGTTATTAATAATTTAAAATAAATTGCGTTTAAATATGATTTAAAATTTGCGTTCAATTAAGGATTTGCTGCCAAAAGAGAAAGTTCATTGAGTGAAGTGTGGATTCAATTTCAAAGTCAATGAGTTGTCTTTAACTGTAAATCTTATCCAACAATAAGTTGTAATCAATTTATTCACAGTAGGAGTCAATTGACTATTGATTTCTGAATTGTATTATAAAGTGCACTGAAGTGTACACGTATTCAATCAATTAGTGATTGAATATGATGTCAACTAAACTGTTGCTATGAATGCAAAATATTATCATATTTTTTGTCAACTCTGTTGAGTATTAGATAAGGAAGTAATGCAACGAAATAACTATCAATCACTCAGTTCTCAAAATCAAAAATAATATGATTCGGGTTATAATCGCTATCACTTTAAGTACAAAAACCGGTGTGAAATGGCCTCAACGGAAGTTAAGGTACGGAAGGGTATGGTCAGGAAGGGTGGGCCAGAAATTACTTACTTTATAAAAACTAGAATCACGGAAAGAGGCGTCAAAACCCTTATTACTGAGGATATGTATGAATTCTGGCAAAGTTCTGACGGCGCCGATGATGGAGAAGACGGCCAATGCTGAGCTCCAGTAGGCCAATGGTAGGCGCAGGTTATAGGGCGCCGGTCGGCTCTTCATCCAATCCTGGAGAACAAGTATTACCGCAATATATACCATCGATATGTAGACGGAGTAATGCCAATGGTTTTGGAAGAATTCGTGCAAATGATCACCAAATGGTAGAATCCATTCCTCCAACTCTGTGATCATCGGTATGTATGTCAGACCTGGAAACCGGTGCCACTCTGTTGACCATTTGCTGAGGTCGTGGTGTATGATGTGAAAGGAATGGTAGCGAATGTCTTCAAACATTGTCAGACTTTAAGACACTTTTCTAAATATTTTTTTTTGATATAAAAAATGGATTTTAAAAATGAGATACACTTCTAAAGGAAAGGTAGGTTTGCTATGATTAAAGTCTTATTAAATACTAGCTATAGTTTTGAATAAAATTCAAGATTTCTTTATCTAAATCAATATAATTGTATGTCTAGGCTCTCATTAGAGCACTGGTAGGTATAAATTCAGTGATAACTCTTTGAATAATAAATTTATTCTTATTGTTATTCAAGACTTGAGTTTTAAAATCGATATTAGATTTAAAATGTTATTCAAATAGTTATAAACCGTTTTCAAGATTTGAATCGTTAGTAATTGAGACTAAAATTCAATTTCACAGTTAATACGAGTAACTGATTGTTATATAGACTTATAATTAATAAGTATTTTAAGAGTTGACACAATTGTAAAACAATCCAAATATTGAAAACTTTTAGATATTTTACACAAACTTTCAATTGATTTATCAAAAAGTTTGAGCAAATATTAAGAAAATGTTTTAAAAATTAAATGAAAATTTCACGATTTATTCAAAACAACAAAAATCACCTGAAAATCAAATTATGTGTTAATTGTGAACAACTTTTGCTGACTCTTCCGAGTCTTCACAATCTCTGAGACTTTAATGACTAGTTTTCTGTGAAAATCTCATCTAATATTACTTGAGATCTGAATCTAATATAGCATTGAATTAATTTCTTTATACATAACTATAACTATAATTATTATAATTGTCATTAAATCTAAGCTATTCTTAAACATCAGATTAAATGTTGACTTTTTCCCGAAAACAAGTAAAGCATTCAGTTTTAGGCAAAAAATACCCAAAAACCATAACTTAGTATAGTTTTAGTCA
>JAQGAT010001746.1:0-11729 GCA_034687845.1 Pantelozetes paolii
AAATCTAAGTTATATCCTTGAACACAAATTATCATACAAATTTGATCAAATGTAACATTTGATGTTGCCATTGCACTAACAATATTAATTTTAAATCATATTCTGAATATTTGATGGTTAAATACAAAATTACAGGATCAATGCGCATAATCAATTTTCAAGTTAAACACTATATAAATAGCATCAGATTAAATAAAGTATATATACATTCACTATGGCAGTCCATAATAAACATCTTATGTATACGAAATTAACGAAAGATGCAATTGCTCCTCAATTAAGAAATTCGCGTGACGTTGGATTTGATATATTCTCTGCAGAAGATACACTGGTACCACCTGGCGAGAGAAGACTAATCAAAACTGATTTACAATTTTCATTTCCTTTTGGATATTATGGTCTCTTGGTTTCGGAACCTGATCTATGTTTGAAATATAAACTCGATGTAAGCTATGCTTGTGTTGAGAACGAAATTAAACCTATTCATGTGCTTTTGATAAATAATGGTAAAGAAGATTATTTTGTAAAGAAAAGTGAAGTTATTGCTGTTATGATTGTTAACAAATATTATGATCATTTTATTGTATTTGAAAAATCTGAATAATTGTTAAATAAATATGAGTGAAAAATATTTTGATTTGTCTTTAAAACATCCGAGAAGGATGATAATTTATGGACCATCAGGGTCGGGTAAAAGTACATTTGTGAATAAACTTTTAATTTATATGCAACAATTATATGGTTTTATATTTAATCGAATTATTTTTTGTTCTGGACAAAGTTTTCTTGATTATAATGTTATCCATGGAGTTGAAATTGAAAATAAAAATATTTTAACAAAATCCGACATTGAAAATATTGATGAGAAGATAAAAAATTTAATTATTTTGGATGATAATATGCATTTATTTGGAAATGACTTAATTGTCAGTGATTTATTTACAAAAGTATCTCACCATAAAAATACAAGTGTAATAATTATATTACAAAACTTGTTTGCAAAAACAAAATTTATGAGAGATATATCTACAAATTCAACATATATTGTATTAATGTCAAATCCTCGAGAGACATTACAAATCAAAACATTAAGCTATCAAATTGGAGGTGCAAAAAATAAATATATTTTCGATTCATATTTAGACGCCACTAAAAATAATCCTTATTCATATCTGTTTTTGGACTTTGATCAAGAAACATCAGAAGATGTGAGAGTTCGTACAAATATATTTCCAAATGAAGAAACATTTATCTATAGAAAAATATCTTAAATTTAGTAAAGTTTTAAAATGTTCTGAATATTTGGATCAAATTTCAAATGCTAAATCTATTAGTGAAAGGAAACGATTTATAAAACAAGCAAAAGATTGTGTTATTGATGCTATATCTGAAATAGCATTAAATATCATCAACGGAAACATTTCAATTGATTCAAAAACTTTTAATGAACTCAAAAAATATAAAATTTTATTAAGAACGATTTCAAAAAAAATTCCAATTCAACAAAGAAGAAAATTATTAATTCAAAAGGGAGGTCAATTGGGACTATTAATAAGACCAGCTTTATCATTAATTGCAACCATTTTGGGAGAAATAATTAGCAATGAGTACATTTCAAAAAATGAAAATGGTTCCTGAATCACAACCAACAAATCAACGAAATAAAGATATATTTAATCTTGTTCACCATGATGTTAGTCCACATTTAAGCCGAATAAGTGATTTGGATTTTGAAATAAATAATATATTGAATAGTAATATTGATGATTCGATAAAAGCAAATCTTTATTCTCAAGTATTAAGAAATTTTTTAACTTATAAGAAAATTCATCAGGAACAACAATTAATTCAACCAACCAAATCGATTCTAAAATCCGTTTCAACAACAAGTAAACAAATTAAAAGTAAACCTAAATCTATTCTGTCAATACCCAAAATTCCTTGGAAATTAAAAAAAATCCAAACACCTGTAAAAATTAAATCTCCTAAAAGAACAAAAAAGAGAACTAAAAAGACAAGTCCTAAGAAACACAAGACAGTTGCAGAAAAAGCAGACGATTATTTATTACCAGGAACAAGTAATAAACAAACAAATTCACAAATCAACCAACAAAAAATTGATAAGATAAATAAAGATGTTGACACAGATGGTGACTCTCCATATAAAAAGAAATACAATATTATTCAAAATGCTATTAATAAGATGAAATTTAAAAAATTTAAACTCCCTTCAGAATTTAGTTCTGATGAAGATGATGGATGGAAACAGTACTAATTTTCTTTTAAATAAATATTATTATAATTTAAAATATCCATCAAGTTTTCGAGGTGTAAATAGTTTTTATAATTTTGTTAAAAATAAAATATCTAATATTAATAAAAATGATGTTAAAAAATGGTTATTATTACAAAAAACCTATTCAGTTCATCATCCAGTTATTTTAAATTTTAAACGTAATCCTATAGTTTCTAAACATATTGATCACAATTGGCAGGCAGACTTGGTTGAAATTAAGGAATTCAAGGAAAATCAAAATTTCAAATTTTTATTAATGGTAATTGATAATCTATCTAAATATGGATGGTCTATACCTCTTAAAACAAAGACAGCATCAGAGGTCAAAAAAGCATTTTTAATAATATTTAATCAAAGTAAACGAAAACCACAAATCCTAACAACAGATGGAGGTAAAGAATTTACTAATCGTTCTCTTAAAAAATATCTCAAGTGGAGAAAGATTAAACATCTAGTGTTAAAAGATTATTCAAAAGCATCTGTGGTTGAACGGTGGAACCGAACTATTAAAGAGAAAATATATAGATATTTAACACATTCAAAATCGAAAAGGTTTGTCGATAAACTGCAACTAATTATAGATGGATATAATAATACAATTCACAGTCGTACAAAGTTTAAGCCAATAGATGTTAATAAATCTAATGAGAGAGAAGTGTATAGAAATTTATTCAAACTAAGGATTGGTCAGGAAAATCAATCCTTTGGAATTGGTGACAAAGTAAGGGTCCAATTAATTCGAGGAATTTTTCAAAAAGGATATATTCCAAATTATTCAAAAGAAATATTTTATATTCACAAAATTCTATTCACATCTCCTTATTATAAATATAAAGTAAAGGACAAGAAAGGAATCATTCTAAGAGGTAGTTATTATGGTAAAGAATTACTAAAACAATAATAAATATGAATTCAATTCAACGAGTCAACGAAAATGATTCATTTAATGTTTATTTATCAAGTGATTCAAATAGAAATGAATATCCAAATAATAATAGTTCTGAATTTACAATAAATATGTTTGAACAACTTCCTTTCAACAGACCGATGGAATGTGCAATCACAGATGTGTTTTTACCCAAAATTGATAATAAATCATTTCCACTGTTGAAAAGAAAAATTGATTTGGTATATAGTTATTTATTTTATGAAGATACTGTTCAACAATGGGATTTCAATAATAAAATATTGAAAACTATTGAAATTGAAGGATATATTGAAACTGTTAGTGACTTAAGCAAGATTATCAAGTTTGAAATTGATAAAGTTAATTCATGGTTAAGTATACTAAACATTGGTGGTTTGCTCAGACAACATGAAGAAGAGCTCCAATTAATTAATCCTTCTAAAGAAGGATATTTTCATATTAAACTTCCAAAAGTTGAGTTAAATAATAATAATTCACTTGATGTAAAGAGAGGATTCATACTACATTCAAATGAGGGTTCATCATTTAAGCCAGCATTTATTGTGCATACTGGAATCAAGAACAATATATTTATTTTATATTGGAAATTTGATGATGAATTGACTGATTTGTTAGGATTTCCAAAAACCTTTATAAGTCTAGAGACAAATTTTAGCTCAAATGGAAACTACAAAACATTAGGAGATGGAACGAATCCTTACTTAAAAATTGATAATAGTTTATATGAAGATATATACAAAAAACATTCACTACATTTAACGTATATAAGATTTTTAAAATCAAGTTTAGATAAATATATTATTAAAGGAAATTCAAATGATAAATATATTGACAAAGATTTGAGAATTGTAGATGATTTATTTGAAGTTTTAATAATGTCCAATATTGTAAAGGATTCTTATATGAATAATCAATGTTTGAAAATTTTAAAATATATTTTTGTTGATTCAACGGGTAAAATCTATAATTCTAAAAGTAATATATATTATACTCCATTAATATGTAATGAAATTAATTCAATTACTATAAATATTGTAAATAAAGATTTAAAAAAAATACATTTCATTAATGGTAAAGTTATAATAATATTAAATTTTAGATACATTGAAAGATTGTAATATATATAAATAAAAATCAGTTAATATTGTTATTATTGTATTTGATTATTACGGTTGCAAACTATATTTAAATATTGTACATAAAATTGAAAATATTAATAATTATGAACGTAAGTCAACGTGTTAATGAAAATGATTCAATTACTGTGTATCTATCAAGTGATGCAAATAAAGACGATTTCCCTGATAATGAAGAATCAGATTTTACAATTAATTTAATTGAAAAACTACCATTTAACCGTCCAATGGAATGTGCCGTGACTGATATAGTTTTACCAAAAATTGATGATAAATCTTTTATATTAGAAAAATCTTGTGTTGATTTTGTCTATAGTCATTTTACATATGCTAGTGATGTTAATAAATGGGATTTCAATCAAAAGATTTTACAAACATTTGAATTTAATAAAATGAAAATTGAAAAAATATCTGATTTACGGAAAATAATTGCAACAAAAATAAACAGTTCTATTCTATCGAATGAAGACATATTATTAATGTTAAGAAAATATGGAGAAAATATTGAAGAATACCCAAACCCACTGAATTATAAATTTCGACATAGTAATTTTAACAGTGATCTATTAAAGTTTATGGTATATGAGCCTACAATAGAGTATAATGAATATAATTCTTTGAGTGTAAAAAGAGGTTTTTTAATTTATTCAGAAGACAGTGAGATATTATCACCTAGATTTATTCATAAAACTGGTAACGTTAATAATGTTTTCATTTTCTATCTGAAATTTGATAAAGTATTACATAAATTATTTGGTTTTCCTGAAAATGCTACATTAGATATAGAGAAGAATTTTAGTTCTGATGAATCATTTAAAACCTTAGGTGATAATCTAAACCCATATTTAAAATTTGATAAAGAGTTACAAATTATATTAACTAAAGATTTGACTAGCGAACATGATGATTTTTTTGTAGAGTTAAGTAAATTCATTGTTGAGGGGAAATCAATGAATGATGAAATTCCATTTGATTTGAAAAAAACAAAATTTGAATTATTTATATTATCAAATATTATTCAAGAATCATTTGTTAATAATATACGTCTAAAAGTATTAAAATATCTTCATGTTGATAATAATGGAAAAATATTAAATTCTAAAAATAATATATATTATATTCCACTAATTTGTCATGAAATAAATTCAATAACAATTAAAATTGTAAATAAAAATTTAGATAAAGTTCATTTTTATGATGGAAATGTTGCCTTACAATTAAATTTTAGATACATCGAACGGATATGATTTTTTTTATTAAAAACATTTGAATTATTGTATTGTTTCATTTATTAATGAACTCTTAATGTGTTAACATAGAAAAAATGTGTTCTAAAAGATTTTGTGATTATAATTATCATTACTTACAACAAGCAAGTAATCAAAATATTCCGTCTTCAAAATATATAAATCAAGCTGGGTCCGGTGTATATTTAAATATTTTAAAACGTTTTGCAGTACCTGCATTAAAATATATAGTTCCTTCTGTTGCTGGAAAATTAGTGACCAATGCAATTACAGACAAAATTCAAACAAGAATTAATAAACGTAAGAGAAATCAAACAAACACTAATCATCTAGGATCTGGACAAAGGAAAAAACCTAATATAAGCAATAGAAAATTTAATAAAAAACGCAGTTCAAAAAAATCTAACAAAAGAAGAAGATTCCGAAAGAAAAAGTCAAAAGATATATTTAAAAATGTCTACTGAAGTGTTAAAGTCAGAACTTTCTATTTTTGAACAGCCTGACTTTCAAGCCAGTATAGAGAGTTCATCATTCATAAATTATCGCCCTACTTCAACTGTGACTGATACCTCAGACATTGAATTTGATATACCCGTTACACCTGATGAATACTTAGATCCATCAAATGTTTACCTATATGTTAGTGGGAGATTGGTTAAACAAAATGGAACGAATTTTGCAGATACTGATGATGGTAGATTTTCTTTCATCAATTATGCCCTAAATACAATGTTTGATCAACTATCAATTTATTTGGGAGGAACACTAATTTCACAATCATCTAAAACCTATCACTATTTATCATATATTGAGGCCTTAACACAAAGTCCATCAAATGCAAGTATTACATATATGACACCATCTGGTTTTAAGGTTCCCTTGGGAGAGTCTACACATGATTTTAATGCAATTGATTCAGATTTAGCGACAAAAGTAAAGAGAAGCAAACAGTTTTCTCTATATGGAAAAATTCACGGTCCAATTTTTAATATGCACAAGCTATTATTGAATGGGGTACCACTTCATCTGATTTTTACTCGAGCCCCTAATGCATTTTGCATTAGGGGCGCGGCGGCGGCGGCGGCGGCGGGGGCCGTACCTGCACTAGATGCAGCAGAGCCAAAATTAAATATTACGGATATTAGTCTCTACGTTAGAAAAGTGAAATTAAGTCCCAGATTACTGATGAATCATGCGGCAGCTCTACAAAAATCAAATGCAATCTATCCAATTAAGAGATCAATAGTAAAAGTTATAAATTTGCCCGCTGGACAAAACAGCTTTACATTGGATAATATTGTTATGGGTCAGCTACCAATCAAGATTATTATTGGTTTTGTTACAAACGATGCATACTCTGGAACATATTTAACAGATCCTCTGTTATTTAAAAATCATGACCTAACATATTTATCTGTTTATATGAATGGAGTTTCTTATCCACAAATTCCATACACCCCAGACTACAGAGACACACACAATGTATATCAGCGTGAATATTATGACTTTTTGCTAAATTTGGGAGTCACTACAATGATAGCTCAACCACCCATAGAAGAAATCAATTATCCAAAAGCTTATTGTTTGTATGCTTTTAATTTTAATAGTGATTTCGAAAATCCAAGTGCTAATGAGTACATAAATCCTATAAAAGACGGTGTAATGGGTGTTGTAGTGAAATTCCGAGCAAATCTTACCAGTGCACTTAAGATGATTTGTTATGCACAATTTGATAACAAAATTGAAATTGATGAGAACAGGAATGTAATTGTTAATTACTCATAATGAATACTCAACAATTGACTCAATTTCTAAAGAGTGATAAGTTTTCAAAAAAGGTTTTTTGTGGTGTTCTGCCTATTGATAAAGTGCCTATTTATCAAATTAAAAAACCTTGTGCATTTATTGTAAACAATCAATCATCAAACCAAGCTGGAGAGCATTGGATGGGAATATTTGTTCCAAGAATTGGAAAAATTGAATATTTTGACTCATTTGGCAGAAAACCAATAAACAGAGAAATATTTCAATTTATTAAGCAAAATGGAAATAAATATATATATAATAAATTACGTATTCAAAATAAATCTTCAAATTTATGTGGAAATTATTGTTTATTTTTTATTTTCATGCGATCAAGAAATGTATCATTTAATAAAATAATTAATTTTTTTGTAAATAATACAAAACAAAATGATTTAATGCTAAATTCTTTATTTAAAAAATTTAAAATAAAATAATATAATTTTTCAAATAAAATTTTTTTTAAATTCCCAGTACCCAAAACCGTATTTTCTTCTTAATGTTGGATAAATATATTTAACAATTATTGGATCAGATAGAACTATTTTTTCAATTATCAATTGAGCAATCATATCTCCTACTTTGACAATGAAAATATTATTACTATTATTTATTAAGAGAACATTAATGGTTCCAGAATAATAGCGGTTAATAATATCTGCCCCAACATCAATTCCTCTAACCGATAATGTATTTGCTGGTGAAATGCTTCCATCCATTTCTAAAATCGGTAAATGATTTGCTGGTGCAATGCGTCCATAAGTTGATTTTGGTAGGGAAACAGTAATTCCAGTGTTTATTAATTTTCTTTTACCACTTTTTATGACAACATATTCACAAGAATAAAGGTCTAATCCAGCGCTTTCTGGTGTAGCTCTTGTGGGTAATAGTGCAGTTTCTTTAAGCAATCTTACTAAAACAATATTTCCTAAAATAAATTGATATAAATAAAACAAAAATTAATTAAAATTTCAAATTTTATTTAAAATATAAATGTTTTTACAAATTAAACAATTAGAGAATAATGATCAAAATATAATGTATTAATTCCATCATCAAATATATATTTCTTATCAAATGGAGTAAATAATAGTTTCTTAAATTTAACTGTAAAACATGATTATTACTCTAAATTATTTTCATTGATGAATGAAAAGATTTATTATCCAATATTACATTATAGTAGACAGCATAATTAGTATAATTTTTTATAATCCTTTAAATTAACAAATTCAAAATCACATAATACAATTTTTAAAATGTTTAGAAAACTTAATTTAAATCCCTGTAGAGCCAAAACCATATTTGCCTCTTATAGTTGGGGAAATATATTTAACCGTTATTGGATTAGATAGAATTATTTTTTCAATAATCAATTGAGCAATTCTATCTCCTCCATTGATAATAAAAATATTGTCACTATTATTTATTAAGAGAACATAAATAATGCCAGTATAATCGCGATCAATAATCCCTGCTCCAACATCAATTCCTTTAACCGATAATGAACTTCTTGGCGCAATACGACCATAAGTTGATTTTGGTAATGAGATAGATATTCCAGTGTCTATCAATTTTCTTTTACCACTTCTAATGACAACATCTTCACTGGCATATAGATCCAATCCAGCACTTTCTGGGGTAGCTCTTGTGGGCAATAGTGCAGAATCTTTAACCAATCTTACTTCAACAATATTTCCTAAAAAATATTAATATCAATAAAACAAAAATTAATTAAAATTTCAAATTTTATTTTTATTTAAAATATATTTTTACAAATTAATCAATTAAAGAATAATGACCAAAGGGTAATGTATTTATTCCATCATCAAATATATATCTTTTATCATCAAATGGTGTAAATACTAGTTTTTTCAATTTAACTGTCTGCAAAACATGATTTTTACTTTGAATTCTTTTCATAGAGGAATGAAAAGATTTATTCTCAAATATAACATTATAGTAATCATGATGATTAATAAAATTTTTTAAGATAATTTTTTGTAATCCTTTTGCAGTACGTTTTTCACAATCTTCATTATATAATATAGAATATAGTTTAGACTTAATGCCAACAAATTCATTCATAACTTTTTCTCCATACTCTGATTTTAGATATCCTATTTTTTTAACATTAGTGTTATCATATAATTTGTGTTTTTTATCAAAGTTTGAAAAATCCATTATATCAGTAAATTCATTTTGTAAATCATTTTCAAAATTTTCACATTTGATTTCATATAATAATGAATCTGTGTCTGTATATAACAATTGTATTTTATCGTCGTAAAACTTTTTAAATAAATTATAATGCAATTTATACATATAGTTTTTAGAGTGTTCTAATACAGTAAATCCAATTGCGATTGGTTTATCCAAAATAATAAATGATTTTTTCATTTTCATCAAAGCAACATCTTCTGAAATAATGTGATGCATTTCAAAAGTTTGTTTTGAAACATATCTATCAATTTGTCTAGAGTTGAGACCAATTTTAAGGTTTAAATGTTTTCTCTTGTCTTCGATAGATTTTCCAAATACTAATAAAAAAGATATTTAAATTTCAAATTAATATTTTATATGATTACCTGAATTATTTAAGAGTTTATATAAATCTTTTTCAAAATCATTCTTGGCTTTTTTTCTTAGCTCCGTATTAAACAGAATATATGGTTGAAGAAAGTTAGATTGTTTAAATTGTAATACTCTATGAATTTTAGTTAGTTTTAATCCTAATTCAATATATAATTTTAAGTTTTTAAAATGTAAAATATAATTTTGTTTATTAAAAAATGTTAGCATTAATTTTTCTGTAATTGATCTAGTATATCCTAGAGTCTTTAAATTTGTTAAAGTTTTTTGTTGATATGGACTTAAAAGTTTATTTTGCACTTTGAATTTATGTGGAGCTAACGGAAAATCTTTATGTATATCATGAAGTTCTTTTGGATATTCTAAATCACATTCAATAATATATCCAATATCACTATTTGTATTTATATTTTTCCAATCAATAAAATTAAATTTTTCTTCATCAACCCATTTAAAGTCACTTAATGGTAGTTTCATATTCAATGCCATGCCATACAAACTATGAAAAATATTAAAATTAAAAATAAATTTATTTCAAATTATATTTATTACTTATTCACATCCAGATGACATAAATTAATATCTTCTTCAACATCATTATAATTTTTACAATTTACATTATTTGCTTTTGCATATCTTTTCATTACGCCACAAACTCCTCCTCTGATTCCACTTTCAATAAACATATACTGGTCAACATCAGTTAATAATTCAATTTTAATTTGTGTGTGTTTTAATGCAGCTGCCCAACTGAGTCCAGGAATTGAAAAAAATTGTGATGCTTCCAATCCATATGTTTCATAAATTGTTTTTCGAAATACTTGAAAAACATCTGCTAATAACGTAGTATCCAATAGACAATAAAAATCTTGATATTCACCAATTGTTTTAATTTTAAATGTTTTCCAAATATTTTGGGCAAATTCATATTCTTCATTAGAAATAGATTTAAAATTAAGAGATGAATAGAATTTTTCAATTGATGGCAAACTTGTTTCATTTAATTTATCAAAATTATCCATATAATCATACGGAAAGTAAGATTTTTGAAAGAGATATTTTGTGTCTTCATCCCTAATATTATATTTAGATTTAAAAACAGAACAAGTTATTGGGAAAGAACTATTTGAGTTTTTTAAGTTTTTTACTAAATTCTCTAAAGAATCAAATAGAAATTGGAATGAGTCTAAGACTTGTATACCATCTAAAGAAAAAGAAATAAATTTTTCAAAACTTTGAGGAATTATGGAGCAATTTTTGAAATCGTCTTTATTAAGAGATTCAATTATAAAGTGGCTATCATAATTCTTTAAATTATGAAAATAAACGGGTATTTTTTTAGGTAAATGAAATCTAATATTACATTGAGAATGTGCAGGACCTCGATATTGTCCTGTGAAATGATCATGATCCCTTACTTTATTATTTTCAATTTGATCAAATGGTAAATTACACATATAACAATTTTTTGCATTATTATAACATTTAATTTGCAATTTTGTTAAAGGGATCATTTCTTTATATTCTCCTAATATAGCATTGATTTTCCAGCATAAGATTTTTAAATCAAATAAAAAATGTTTCATAACTTCTTTACCTCTATAGGTGTTAAAATAATAAATATCATTCTCATTGTGAATAACTACTATTGCATAACTGGATGGAATATGTTTTTGAAGCAATTTTGTTTTTGGAGATATCATTTGATTTTTTCTTTCTAAAATTGA
>JAQGAT010001747.1:0-11713 GCA_034687845.1 Pantelozetes paolii
GATATTTAAAAATAATAAAATATTTTTTTATTCATTTCCCCCTTAAATCTACATTTAATTGTAGGGTTTGATTATTACCTCTTAGTATTGATGTAAAGATTCAGAAATATTATAATATTATATAAAATTTAAGATTACTATTGATTTTTTTTTATAAATGTGAGACTATAAGTAATAGGAAATATTGATATATCATTAATATTTAAACAATTTTTTTGAATTTTAGTTAAATATATCCAAAGTTTTCAATAAAATATAGTTTTATTTTTTAAATATTTTGTGAATATAATAAAGATATTAAATAATAGATGAGTTTATATTTTGATTTTATCATCATTTTTCTGACTTTTCATTCAATATATAATTAATTGAATCTGAATTTAGTCGTTAAGAAAATTGAAATGTTTTGAATGAAAGTCAAATATAATTGAATTACAAAAACTGTTTGAATAAACAAAAACTCTTTGAAATATATTTTAATATTGTTTGAAATGTGAAGAAAAGTTAAATGAAATCTATTTTTGTTTAGTTCTCTGTTTTGTTTACTCAAACAATAGATTTGTTTTTATAGATAGATATGATTTACGATTAGTTTTCACATCAATTATATTTGATGTCACACTTGATCTACAATTTTGTTCATACGTTGACTTCTTTCACTACTTTAGTGTATGAATGAAATGATTTGTGATTTCTGTGATTTTGACGACTTTTTAGATTAATCTCATATTTGTCTAATGTATGTAATGTCGGCACACCTTTGATATTATATTACAGAGAAGTTATGGCCAAACCATCATTAGTTCTGCCGAAAAGGTATTCCAATATTGGATTTGTAAGGAAAGTCTTATTTCCACTAAAACCCAATCATTTGTAAGATTCAGATATAACCGCAAATTCAGTGGGAATTCAGTCCAAAACTATTCAGTAATCAAATGATTGAACCAAACGTTAAATTCTTGTGATATTTATATTCAAATAATTTCTGAGAACTTATTCTCATTTGAATTCTTTCATCAAAAACTTATTTTTATTCCCAATTCAGTGAAAATCACTTTTGATTTTAAGTTTAATATAAAATTAATGTAATTTTTTTTATGTTTTTATCGATTCACAGCAGAAGATGTGAACAACTGGTCTATAACTAAAATTAAATTTGTCTCAAGTGGTCAGTTAGTAATGAAGGGTCAGTTAACAAATCCAACATTTTATAGCACTTATAACCGGAGAGTTACCATGGCTAAATTAAATAAATAATTATATAAATATGATGTTTACTACATTTAGATAACATTAAAAGTGATGTAAAAAAGGATTAATTTAAATTTTATTTATTTATTATTGATTTCAGATATTATTTATAATTAATTGTGTAATGAATAAAATATTGTTTAAATTTTAGGTGTTTTTAATTTTTATTAATAACACATCTGTTGTTCAAAAATATTATTCTGAACCTATAATAAACAGATTTCGATATGAATTCATAGAAATAATAATAATATCAATAATAAAGTAGTTTTCGTATCATTTCTATCACTTTCTGTCAAAATCTGATACTTTATGTCATATTTAACCAAAAGATTATCTCAAAGAAAATCAATAATTAATCTCAATATCAGTATATAAGAGGTATAGGAGGTATTGGATGTAACAATCATATCGTCTGAAGTTTCTGATAAAACCAAATGTTTGTTCAAACCCAAGAGCACCTATATAAACTTAATTTAAAACATATTTAATCTCAATTAACTAAAAGCCCCTTAATTTCAATTTTTAGCCCCTTTTATCCAAAGTTAATCACTTTTTCTTCATTTTTTTCCCAACGACTGACAGCTTTTGATGAAAAGTGTTAAATACAAAAACAGTTAAAAACATCCGATGCCTAAAAGTGCAAAGTTTTTCATTGTCTATAATCTGTTATTTATGGTCAGACGCACCAAATGTTAGGAAAACAAACACTTCTTTTGCCACTCTTTTCAATCAATTTTAATGTTTTGTCTAATTTTTGATTTGATTTATGATATGATAAGGAATTCAACAGAAGTTGAGTAAAGAGTGAGAAAAAAATGAAAAATAAATTTTTTGACATTTAATCTTAAAAAGTCTTCAAATCTTCAATGAATTTAATAAGTCTTTTGAAAAAAATGTTTTTATGAAAACCACACAAAACTGTTTGACTGTTTGATTGCCTTTAAAGTAAGGTTTGCTTTCATTTCTTTCTGAAGTCATTTATCAATGAGACAGATAGTTTGTGTTTAATCCCCCTTTATGACAGCAGTTTTTAATTGAGATACCCCTTAAAAATAAAGCAGAGGTTAGTAAAAGCATACTTTCATGTTATGAAATGAAGTAATGATAACTTCATCACTAAATGTGATATAATTTAACAAATAATCTAATATTTGATTCAATTTTCTCAAAATTATTGACATTTATTACTTCAAGTTTTGAATTGAAATATAAATGAAATTTAAAAATGTTTTCATTGATTTGAAATCAATTTATAACTTATAAGTAAAAGACTGTTATATTTCTCACACTTTATATAAATCATTTCATTTCTAATATTTGGCTAAAAATATCTCAAACATTCAGAAATACTTCAAACAAATGTCAGTATCAGTGATACCAATGCTTTTGAAAGTATGACTAAAGAAATCAATATTAAAATTTAATATTTTTATTCACTTCCAACTCAGGCCCCGAGCCTTTAGTCTTGTTTTGTTGGTAGGACTCAAATATTTAGTAGATTTTGCTGTTTCTCTCATTTTATAATATATTTTTTAGATTTTAAATAAAATTAACTTTTTCTCAACCAATGAAAAAGTTTTACTGAAAATCTAATGCAGTTTTAAATATACTTCAAACTGAGCTTAAAATATCTATTTTCATATTTCCTATGAAAATGTGTGAAGTATTTTGGACTTTAAACAAAAATTAATACAATGTTTAGTGAATATGATTTTATTTGTGCAAAATATGGTCAAAGTTTACAATTTATTTGTTTCACAAACAATTGAGTCTTTTTATAATCTATCAATTATTTTACTATAAATTGTTATTATGATTGCAATAATGATGTGATTTTAGTCCCAATTATTATATCCTTTATTTTGAAAGGAAACCGATCTTTAGTTTAATGAGAGCCTCTTTGAGAGGTCAAGACTTTTCACTACAATTTGTACAAAATATCTCTTAAATTGGTTGATGATTGAAGTCTATGACAAAGTAGTCTGATATGAATGATAAGGCCTGGGAGTCAGTACTGAATGTAAGCCACACTTCTCTATAAATGTCTACTTTTTTATCTCCTGACAACACAACTCATTTCATTCATTCAAACATTTCTTACATTTTTAACAAAAATGTTTTTCTTTTGCTTAAATTTTTATGCACTGAATAGAGCGCAACGTCAGTCAGCACTGGATTGGACTTACTTTTAGAGTGAATTGAAGTGTCGAACCGCATACCAGGCCTTTTAAGTCAGACCTGAAGCGCAGCCTTTCTATTGTCGGTTTTGATCATAAAGCCCCTAACAATGCAATATAAGGTGCGATTCGGGAATTGTATGTGAAAGGGATGTAAAGTCGACGATCGATCCGTCTGTCTCTCGCATACACCATAGCATACCCTCTACTCTGACTCCATAACCTTTTTCTCTTATTTTTGCTGTCAATCCCTTTCAAAGTTTGTGTTAGCGATGATGAGCCCTAACTGTCATTTATATGTAGTTTTTCTCTCGGATTACAGACTCAAACACTAAGAGAAGGGAAAATTTAATCAATAAATGAGATGAAAAATCTAATCACGAAATACAATGCAAAAAACTATTTCTTAAAATTGTTTGAAAATTTAAAACTTTGTTTATGTTATGAAGAAAACAAATATTGAATAGAAATTTTAAATTACAGTAAATATGATCTCATTTTTTGCTTAACACGAGTGAAATATGAGTGAAATCATCAACAGTTAAGACATCGGAACACATAAAGACAGCACTTGTTATATCGCACGCAAAATATTTATCTCCAGAGACTGTAAGACTTTTTGCAGAGTCCGGACCTAAAGGACCAAAAGTAGCAGATTTGGCAGTTTTGTGCACTTTTCAACTGACCCTTGAGTTTTAGTGGAAAACCATTCGCTTCGCTAACACTAATCATATCTTTTATATTTCTATTTCCTCTTTTGATCTTTCATTTAGTTTTCACACTCTCTTCGTTGCGCTGGCAATGAATTTGTCAAATCTATAAGACTTATGAAATCGTTTCCAATTAGACGTGAAACTGGACTTTTAACCCAACAGTGCTCTCCAGTTGTGTTCATCACTTCAATTCACTGTTGATATGTTTATAATTCTTATGTATAGCTTATCAATAGTTTTGTATTATATATAAATGATTTTTATTTTGATATAAAATGAAGAAAAATATATTATGAAATGCAAATATCAGGGTCTATTTACAACTCTTGAAATTGTTTTATTAAAATAAGGATTTTAAACATAATTTTTTTTAACTATTTTTTAATCAATTTGAGATTAAATATTCAATTATTTTTTTAAAAAGACTTTTTTTTCTCTTTTTTAGTGAAAGGTTTTAAAAAAATATGTGAATAAATGAATTGAATTTAAAATATGAAACAAATTAATTGGCATTTCTTTGAAACACTGTACTAATTGTTGACCTTTTTATATGAATTAATGTTTGACTTATTTACGCACTTTTGCTAATTGTTGTTAAACTAACAATAATTTATATAAAAACGGACAACAATTAGTACAGAGTTTCCCCTTTTTGTTCACTTTTATTATTATATTGTTTATGAAATATGAAAGAAAGTATTGTTTAAAGCATTTATTGTATTGAATATAAATTTATATTACCGGTATTAGAAATTTGAAATAATTTAAGCAAATTTGGATAAAAGGGATAAAACTTTAAAACAAAGAAAATTTGAAAGATATTATAACTGATATCAAATATTATGCACACGTAAATGGGGTTTCAAAATAAAGTTAGCTTGCTCAAACTTTCAAATATATTATATTTGAAATTTTATTTGCATTTTGCATTAGTTTTAAATCAATATAAATAATGGTTTATTGATGTTATGGGGAAAAGTATGAATCAGTGGTTTCAATAAATTGCAGTTAAATCTCATTTAAACAAAACATTTGTCGACTTTTATGTAAAAATTCTTTTATAAAATACTTTGAAATCAATTTTCAAATATTTTTTATATAAAAATTCAATTTTTGGTAAAATTTGTGATAAAATAACTTCAAAATCTAAATTATAATTCACTTGTAATGAGATTTCAATCACTAATACAAAACAAACCATTAGTTTATTTGAATATTTCAGTATTTCGTCAAAATATTATACTTTTATTTAAATATTTATAAATCAATGGAAAAACAAAATTCAGTTGTTTTTCCGTAAATAATTGAAAACACTTTGAAAGCATTCAATTTACTCGTCCTGTTGTTCAGTTCTCGACAGTCTGGACAAACAGTCTGTTGGGTATAACCAAGGATATTCCCTGAGAAAGGGTGCAATAAAGTTTTAAATTGTTTGTCAAACCAATACTTTAAGCCCATTTTAACTTAATTATAATATCTAACACACTATACCTGTATCACTCAATATTATAATTATACAGTGACTTATATAGTACAATGTTTTATAGTACAATAAGCTCCCATTGCAGCCCAGGTTATCCCTATCCACGCGATTATAATATTAATATATGAAAAGATTATATTTATTTTAAGAATTGATTTCCGATTGAAAAATGAGATTCTTTTGAATCAAAATTACAAATATCTATATATTTTCAAAATTGAAACTCAATTTTAACTTTCATTTCGTGTTTAAAATTCTTCAAAATTAAGTGTAAGAACAGAGAAAATATATTTTCGACAAAAAGACTGTTGTCTTCACTTCTAAACCCATTTCTAAACCCATTTCACCATTTAGGGATAAATCAAAATATATTTTGAATTTATATAAAAATCCTTTATTTCTCAGGAAAGGGATCCACAAATTTGGATGACATTTGGCGCGTGACTTGAATTAACAAACATTTGTCGCAAACTTTTTATCAATAAATCGATTGAAATATCGATCAAATAGTTCTTGAAATTTGTTTTAAGATTTAATGTCAAAAATAATTACTTTAACTGTAAATCAAAATAATTTATATTAAAAACATTTTACGTCAAAGAAATTTAAATTAAATTATAATTCAATGGATTTGTCATTAAATATAGTTTTAAATTAATTCAATCAATGCTTAAGTGGTTTTGATATTTCAAAACTACTTTTTGAGATTTAAATGAAATACTGTTTGAGAGAAGAGTTTAATTGAAGTTTCACTTTATTGGCAATTATTTACTTCACAAAAGTCTTATTTTAATAATTGGTTTCAATGATAGAAATATTTGAATAAAATTGTTTGAAGTTTTTGTCAATTTCAGACATTTTATAAAAATAAGAAATATTCACAAAATTCCACTCAATTTCCTTATAATCACACGAGTCTTAAGTTAAGAAATATTTTTATTTTTTAAATATATTTAAATTAAGTTAAGGAAAAAACATTAAAAATAATTGAAAATCAGAATATATTCCCCTTAAGGGGCATAAAATAAGATTTTTAATATGGTTTTTAATTTAATATTTTTTTTCGATTAACATTTTGGTAATTTTCAAACAAAACCTATATTACAATCATTTAAATAAATAATACACTCCTCATGAAAATGGACAAGTTAAATTGTTTAGTATATCAATTGAGGAATAAATACTGTGTTTACATCATTTATATTGAGATCCGGTTTGAAATTGAAAGACAAGACTAGACTGAAAATGATAAATGGATTGTCTCTCTAATGACTACAAGTGATAATACAATTTGAAAACTATAGACAAAACTTCAATTTATTATTCAGATTCTCAGCACAATTCAAATCAATTCACTTATATCTGACAAAAAGGTTATTTGTTTTGTATTTTAAATGCAATATTAAGTGCGTTAACAATATATTATATACTGTTATACAAGTATTTCACAATTTCTTCAATCATTTTGATTGAATTTTTAAGTAAAGATTGTTTTAAAATTAGTTGACATTTGAAGTCATTGTATGAAAAATGTTATAAAATATTAAACCATTTTCTGAACAAATGTTTGTTTTCTATTGTTTTGTAACTTTTTTGAGTTGTTTTTCATTTCAAAAATTACACTAATATTGATAAAAATGTTTTTATTATTATAGATTGTGGACTATAAGAGAAATAGTGGACAATGAGGTCAATCAGCGTTTAAACCCAAACTTAGAAATCATTGATTCAAACAATATATTGATATTTGAAAAAACAATTTGAGGAGAAATGGAGGACAATATAGAAGAGCTGAAGAGTAGTTCATTTATCAATGTGACCCTGGCCTTCTGGACCAACGAGAATGGTCTGGCTATCGCTCCTCAGGCTCTGCACAGGCAGGCGGACAGTGAGGACACACAGACTAGTGATAAACAATTGAATGACAATTCAGTGTATCATAAAAAAGATCAAACATTTCAGCGATTGATTAGTAGTCTGTTTAGTGACCAGTTGTGGGGCAGGAATGACACAACAAATAGGGGCACAAATGACATGTCAGGTGTTGTGTTGAATATATCAAACATAACCCGAAGAGTGTTAGACAACATAACTGACGGCACAAATGAAACGATTCTTTGCTCTTCATCTCAATTGGTAACAAATGAGTGCTTTTGGAGAAATGGCAGTCAAAACGGCACAATCGAGGGCACAGTCGGGCCCCGACCTGAACGAGTCTATTGGGCGCTATTCCTCGTCATTCTTCCCATTCTGGCACTGTTTGGCAATATTTTGGTTATATTAAGGTTTGTTTCAATTAATCATTGAATAAAAAAAGTGTTTTTATAAAGGATTTGAATATTAATTGAATTGAAAAACAGTGTATACAGAGAGAGGACATTACAAACGGTCACGAATTGGTTTATAGTGAGTCTGGCTTTCGCTGATCTATTTGTTACCATTCCTATGGTGTTCTCACTCTATGTTATGGTAAGAAAGCATTTAATACTCATTTTTTGCTTAACTGTTTATTCAAGCATTGGAGTCATAGTTAAGACATTTGCAATGATTGATGAAATGCAACCAAAATTAGAGCTAAATTCAGAAGTACTGAAGACATAAGACATTAGACATTACAGTAGTCTTTAGCTTATGTTTTATGTCTTTTACTTTGATATCTATTTTACTATCGACTCAATCGATTGCACTTTATTTGAATAAGAGGTAAGGACTGAGTAAATAGAGAACCTATACTATGGACAGTTGGCTTCGGCAACGCATTGCACAGATTTTGCCACATATTTTGCAAATTATTTGAAAATTATTAAAATTTATTTCAATTTCAACAAACATTAGATTTTATAGACTTTTAAAATTTGAATAAAATCACAAATTATTCATAAAATTTTAATAAAATTTTATTTTTACTTTAAATATGAATATTCATTAGATTTTTGCAAAATTTTGAAATATATTTAATGCTATTATTCTTTTGCATTGTTTTTGTTAATCCAAACATAAATTTCACAATTTCTCAAAGATTTCAATCATTCAATAGTTTGACATATATTTGCACTTTTGGTTATGTTATGTCAATATTACATAACATTCGCAATGTTTTCAATCTATTGTCCATATATTTGAAGAGCACAGGAGTTTGAGGAGTAGTAGAGTTCATAAAATTCTCTCATCACTGATATTATCTGCAATATTATGAAAACATTGTCTCATATTTGTGGAAATAATTTAATAATTTGTAAAATATTTGAACCTTGATAAATTCAGTCAAATATGGTTTAATAAAATCTTTCATACGTTCATTCATTGATCGCTAGTGTTGTGAGAGCACTGGTACTGTTATAAAATTGATATTTTGTATATTCAGAGAAATCTTTGTCACATTTTAAATCAAACGTCTGATTAAGATATTAATTGATTTTTTGTTAATTATTTTTTATGATTTAACTTTCGGTCAAATATTTATATAATTTTAAATAATTCACAAAAAATAGTGAAAAGTAAATAAAGTTTTGTTTAATTTAATTACTTTTGGGATTTCAATGAAAATCAATTCAAACTTTTGTATTATTTGTTTCAACCCTTTCATTGTTTTTTCTAATTAAGCAATAATTCTCTGTCTTTTTGTGAGTTATTATACAAATTCAGAAACAAAACTTAATTCAAAAGAAATTTTTACACAAAATGTTTTGAAACTATGGATACAGACATGCAATACAGTCCACAAAATGCACAGGGCATCAGGTGTTGACTAAACTATCCTAAAGTTATAAATTAGTTATAAATGGGTTAAAAGTTTTATTCATTTTCTTAAATAAAATATATTATTCAAAGCATTACTTATTATTGAGTTATTCTTTACTTTCACTTAATTTCAGAAAATATTTTCAGTAAATTAATAACTAATTTATAAAAAGGATTGTATTTATAAAAAATAAATTATTGACTTGAAATATGTCTTTCCGGTGCTTAGTCACTGGTATTTTGAAATAGTTAATATTATATATTCACAAATAATGAGATGAGTTTTGAAGTCAAATTAATCCGGGATATGATTAATGAATTTGAAGTTAAAATGAGAATTTTTAGTTTTTTTTAACTTTAGATTATTTGAAATATCAATAGTTTAACGAATATTACATTTCAGGTGAAGTAATGTCAAGAGAATAGAGAAAACATGAAAAATCTCTGAAAATATTTTATTTCTTTTAGACTTTGAATGACTTTTGATGACCAGTACTTCAAATGTGTATAATATCTGCAAAGACTATATAAATAGAAAGTGAAATGAACTGTATTTTGGTCTCAAATAAGATAAAAGCGGAACAAAAAATCCATTAAATATTAAAGTGAACTCAAGTTTGAATGTAATTCATTGATATTATTCTGTTCATTCTGTCCATGGTACATTTCCTTGTAAGCCAATTGTTCCTCATTCATTCATCAGTATTCATTGTATTGTGTAAGCATATTATAATGTTTTCACTTTATTCATATAGGACCAAGCACTAAAACTATAACTGTAGTGCTAGACACAAAATATTTTAGTATAAAATACATTTTATAAACTAACTCTGCTTTACAATGATCTTGATTAGTTAACTTCTCAACACTGTATTTAAAATCACTTATTTTAGTACATATAAATGAATTGAAGCCAAAACTATATGAAAACATAATTATTTATAAATTATGTGAAAATAATCGATAGATTTTAAAGTAAAATTAATTTTTGTTTTTTTATAAAGTGAAGCAAAATATTAATATATTTTAGTTTTGCTTAATATTTCAAAATTTGTTTTGTTAGTCAACTCATCGTAGTTTAAAAATTAATTACCAAAACCTCTCCAAAAATGTCATTAAATCCAACGTTTGATGATTTCTTTGAATTAATAACTTCTGTCAGTCTTCTGGCAATCATTTGTTTGTTTTAATGAACTTTTCATTACATCTAAAACTAAATCATTATTTTTCTAGTGATTAAGTGTTGAAATATTTCTTCAATTAAATGTAAATTCGTTTTTAATTAAAGAAAAAATTTAATAAAAACTTTATTTCTGTGATTAATATTAGACTCGAGTTTTAAATGTTTGCCAAAATTTGTAAAACACTTTGAGTTTAAGTTTATTTAAAATTGCAATAAAAATAATTTCAATTTTAATGTTTTTGTAATTTATTAAAAGTAAAACTGAAAAAGTGCTGAAAAAGGTATTCACAAAATGTTTCAAATATGTAATAATATTTTATAATCTCTTCTCAAAAATTATGCAATTATTGCAAAATTGATATAAATTTATGTTAAGATGTTTTCAAACTCTTTATTGAATACAAAATCCTTTTATTAAAAATGAATTTTTTATATTTTCACTAAAAACACAGAAATATATAAATATTTTATTATTTTATATTTTCTCTTTGATTCACATGTAATAGATTTGTCTGATATTTAAGGCCTGGTATTAAAGACTGAAATCGTGTATCCAAACCCCTCATCAAAATAGATTGTCTAAAAACTTCACGCAATTGTTTGATAGCAATACAAAAGGGGCTGAAACTCGTATTTTTAGTCTCAACTAAACTCTATTTTTGTATCTCTATATGTGAAATGGTTGGCCAGACATGTCATACATGGCATCATAGTTTCAAAAAATTACTATAACAGAGATGATAAGAAAGGGAGGGTTATTCCCAATTTTTGTTAACCCAAACCAACGAAAATATTTTTGTTTTCATTTTCTATAAAAAATGTTTGTTTTGCACTAAATATTGACTGATATTTGTCGGACGGACGCAATAATTGGGTAAAAGTAGTGAAAAACAGATAAACAGCGCAGAGATTGTTGTAATGTATTGGACGTGATCTGCATTATAGTCATTGAATGTAAATAATTAAGTTTGAGATGTCATCCGAAGTGACTCTCACTTATTGTGCATTATTTTCATGCCTAACAATAGAGCACTTGATATTTTGGACGCATATGGACTTCAATCCACTACTGAGACTAACCCTCAGCCAGGGACTAAAATATCTCGGGGGCATCCAGGAGCTACGTCAATATATTTAAATTACATTATGTCATGCTATATCA
>JAQGAT010001748.1:0-11711 GCA_034687845.1 Pantelozetes paolii
GATTTGAAACTAAAAAATAATTTAATTATTATTATTATTATAAATATTATTATTGATTGAAATTTAGTCCAAAGTTTGTTGTATGGAAAGGCCAGTCATTTATGCGCTTAAAGACAAACATTTTTTGCAAAGAGTAAACACAATTTTCTTTTAAATTATGTTTGAGTTGAGAGGAAACCTATGAATAGTATAGAGAAAACAGATTTTATGTATTTATTAATACATTTAAAAGTATATAACGTTTTGGAAATTATTTTCTATTAATATTTGGTTAAAAACTCTTTTTTATTGTAATTGAAAAACGATGTGTTGGGCGTGCAATGTCTGCAATGTATGCAATGTCTGCAAATGTCCACAAAATGTTTGCAATTGTCTCCTAATTATGGACAGACATAATGTACAGTACAAAACACTAAAACATACTAAAGCTTTGAATCCTGTTTCAGGACATTTGCGATACGTGTAAAACAAAAATACGACAAAAAATACTTCAATTGTTAATAATTTGTAATATTGTACTCATAATCACATAACACACACATTGCGACCATATATTATACCTGTGTTACCTGTGTTGGACTGAATTCAAAACCCAAAAGCCATTAAAAATCATTTAAATTGAAAACAATTTAATGACTGAAAAGTTTTTTAATTTTCTATTTTAAGTGTCAAATAAGGCATAGATTATCAAACAATAAGTTTGTGTTCACTGAAAACCAATGATTATTTTATTATTAATTTTATTTGACGACTCACGACACGTACCTGACATACCATACCATACAGTCCTCTAATAACTGATGTCATTTCAGTCAAACTTTATAATTGATTTTTTGCCTAAATATACGACTCATGAGTTTGTTTTATATATAACAGTATTAAACAAATTAATGGAAAGACAGACAAAGTTTTGGCGAATCATTACAGCACTGAATCCATCATTAATATACCATTAGATGAGGCACTGGTGTAGGCATCAGTTCCTGACAGTAGGTGTGTGTCATCAGTCTTATCAAACATGAAATACTGAAAACTTAGAGCACCAGTGCTTTCCCTTTCCATACTAAGACAACTGAAAATAGTTAACATTGAAATTATTATCTCTTTATTTATTATTTAAATTATTTAATCATTAATAATGACAACAGTATTGCAGTATTGCTCAACAAATCTGATCACAAATTATGAATTGAGTAATGGTTTTGATAAGAAGTGTAAGACATGTCATGACTTGACATATATCTAATAGACAACAGATATGACCCGAAGGCAGACCTAAAACACATTCACATATAAGACATGACAATAGTTTTGACTCTAAAAATAATTGATGAGAATTATTATATCCAAGGTATAACCAAATGGTGTAACCAAATGGTCGTAATGTCTTTGTTATTATATCTTTGTATGTATTCATTAATTTTATTTCTGTGATAGAGTTCTGAACCATTCATACGTATATTACACACAATTAGTTGATTATGTGATGGACTTGTGGTTCAATTAAGTATATATTATAATAATATATATAACAAAATATATATTGAAATCAAATGTAAAAATATTAATAACTTATGTATTGCTTTAAAAAGTGTGAGAAAAGACTTATTTGTTTTGTTTTATCAAAAATTCAAATGAAATGAGTTTTTCCTTAAATTTTAAATAATTTGTATTAATTTTATTATTTGATAAAAAATGAATCAATTCTTTGGTTTTTTGTCAAACATTTATAGTTATATATAATAAGACATCAATTGTTTTCTCAATGTTCCTCACATTTGCTCCGCCTCTGCCCTTACCTCTAATTTTGTGACATCAAAACTATTATCTTTTGTCACTCTTTCAGAAAACAAAGGCACAAAACACCCTTTCCTTACAATACGTTCCTTACAGTCCATACATCAATCAATTAGTAATTTTTGGTTTTTAATTTCACATAATATCTAATGTCAAAATTTTTTTACCTTTTTTTCAATTATATATAAAAACAAATCTTTTTCGCACTTTTCAATCTCTTATCTCTTTATCAATCTTTGAAATTGTTGTGAAAACCTTGAAAAATAAGTTTAAAAAAACTAATAACTACTAAATTGTCGTATTATTTATAATTGTGTTTAAATGTAAATAATGTACAAAAAAACAAAAATACATGAAAAATAACTACTTATGACAACAACCCCTTCAGATCTCTTTCACACTCTCGAGAATTATTTTGAAATTAATTTTAGGTTTTTTGACAACAAAATTGCATTTGTTTTTTGCGTTTACATTGTATTAGTGTTAAAAAATTAATATTATATTATATATTATGTGCTCTTATTGTAAGCATATTAACCTCAAAACTGATGATTATTTCAAAAGCATTTCATTCACAATAACTTTTTGCTAAAATTTGTTTCTTTAAAGAAAGGATAAGATAATAGTGTTTAACGTTTATGTGTTTTGAAAATTTCATATTTGATTGTTATTTCATTTGTAAATCAAGTGTTTATTTCACTTCAAATGATGATTTGAGCGGAAAATTGACGCTTTCTTCACCTGTTTTTGCTTTTTTTATTAGAGAACCCATTCATTGATTTGAGAACCCATTCGTTCACATAATATTCAATTTGAGATTTGTTTTACTCAACGCTTAAATCCATTTTCACTTTACTTTACATTACTCTCAGGTAAGGAAAAAGGTGTGGCTTTCAAATGAAAATGATTTTAAAATTTTAAAAGTTGTCTAATATTTTTGCATTTTGTGTCGAAATGCTGACAAAAAACAACTTTCAATGCATTCCTCACACAATATATAATTCAAGTGTTTATTTAATAGCAATAAAATATATCGTATTAATCGATGCGTGAAAACGGCTTAAGAATGTCATTGAATATAATATTATTGGAGAAGAATGTGAATCATAGCCTCAATCACAAGCAAAGGGTGACAAAGGATGACAACATTTAATTCAAAATCATTTTCACAATAAAAACTCACAAAAACTTTATGAATGACTTTCAGCGACAAAATTAATTATTCTTGCGCTCAATATTCCCCTGGAGTTCAATTGTGGGCCCAATTGTGAGCACAAACTGAATATTAATTTATGTAAATGACTGACAAGACATCGGAATTTACTTTTCATACAGTTTTCGGCTATTCTTATATACACTGCAAACAAAAATCATTTGTTATATCAGAGGTATATGTCATGAGTGCTGACTCATGAGTGAAACGGTCGGAGCTTTTTGGCAATTATTAATCAATTGTTAGTTTCGATCAAAAAATATGAATAAAAAGTATATTTTGTTTCGTATTTTGAAGTTAATTAACAAAACATTCATTAATTCTCTTATTTCTATGGGTTTTACGAAAAGCTTATAATTTATAGTCATTTTTGAATTATTATTAGTCTTTGAAAAACAAAATGATTTATTAAACAAAAAAATTACAAACATTTGTATTGAAGTGAAAAATATTTTCGATGTTTTTGTGAAAATTTCTTATCGGAGAGAGAGCTGTCTGTCTGTGCTATCGATGAGAGGATTGGAAGCCATGCAGGCATTGGTGGCTCTCCTGTACTGATGCTGTGGTGGTTAGGGATGTGTTCATCACTGGCTGATCACTGGCTCCATCGGTCACCCGATGAGTGAACATCAAAATAATAATGGCGTGAATTCTCCACCACTTCTTCACTGGTGTTCTGGTGCTCAACAGTCAGACAACAAAGTCTGCAAATAATTCATTGATATTTCGTTTCATTCAATCATTTCATTAAAATTGTTGTTTAGTTTACAATATATTTCTCATTTCCACTCACTTTATAAGAGAGTCAACGCTTTTCACATACATTTTGGCCAAACATTTGCGAAGCTTTGCATTCAATCCAAGAATGTATTCACGTATTCATCAAATCCTATGCTTTAGTCGTCTCTTCACTCATGTCTTCATGTCTTCACATATCGACTCAAATTCTGAAAATATTTTTCATTAAAGTAATGAAAAAACATTTGAATATCCAAACCATTGACTCAATTGTAAGTACTTTTAGTGAATCCAAACGTTTATATAATTAAGTGTTCAATGAATTTATGATTTGAAACCAAAAACAAAAATCTTTTTATTTTATTCAATATTTTTGTGAATTATTTGTTCAAAACTTCACTTATTTTTGTTTCCTTCAGTCAACTAAAGGCAGAGGAAAGGGAGGAATGGAAGGAATGGACGGAAAGCTATATTTTGACACTTTTTTCAATGCAATCTATTCTTCTAATTCACGTTTGCAGAGGAGAGTGAGTGAGGGGGCGGTCGTATCGTGGAGTTGGACTGTTATGCCCTCATATGACCTCGATTTCGGCCACACATCTCAGTTAAGGTCAAGCTATAGCCCATACCATACCTAACCATTGAATGCGTTGAACCCAAAGGCTATGAAAGAAAGTATTGGTTTTGAGAAGAGAGCCATAAAAATGATTGTATATTAAAGACAACATAACAGTGCTCTGCGAGTCGTCGAAGGAATGGTATCTTTCATTATATTTGTTATATTGACTGACAATGTCTGACATTATATGAAGAAAACATTTATTGAATACAAGTATTGTCTTAAAGAGTTTATCCGATGGTTTGGTGGGCAGTGCCTGAGCCGGGGATAGGTTGACAAAATAATTTATTGCTATCAAAACATTAGGTGAAAGCAAAGCATCCTTTGCCACAATCCTATGCCTCCTATGCCTCAAATTGCGCAAACACTTAGCTCAGGACCAGAGCTATAAGTGTCTGAAAATTAACTTCAATTGAAGTGACAATCGTTTGAATGCTTTAATTATTATTTAATATGAAAATGATTTTAAGTATAAATAATATAAACGTTTATATCATTGATATATAAACTGAGTTATGGGTGGAGTGTATATGCAATTCATAATTTCTAAGGCAGGCTATAGTGAGGGATAGTCACCACCCAATGCAACCTACAGTGCAATGTTGATGCTGTGCCTACAGTGCTCTCCTCTGCTGTGAACGGCCATCTCTGGCACAGCCAGTCAATGCTTACATTGCTTTGTGACCCAAAATATACAACTGTCCCAAAACTCAGTCTTCTCTACAGACAATTAGGTGTCGACAGTCTCACCAGAGTCACACCGGAATCTTCTCTCAACATCTCAATTGTGTTTTTCATCCAAATGTAAGTCTCTTTTGATTTTCTTTTATTAAATAATTTCATTATATTTGTTGTCGACTCTCATCCAAACGATGCATGAGTTGAGACGCCCAGTGATTATAATACACTCTGTGATTGACATTAGTACGTGCCCTACCATTGTGTGCCCCTTCACTGCCAGAGCTTTGTGAGCACAGGCAGCAGCACAAGTAGGAGCACTGGTAGAAGCACTGGTAGAGCAGAGTTATCTAACTATCATAACTACCATCAAAACTGGATATACGGTGCGAAACAACCGGTGTTTTGACGACTACTCTGTATTGAAGTTAATATTAAGTGAAAATCTTTAACAAAATTATTTGAATATTGTTTTCATTTGTTTTTATTTTTCATCAATTGATTGAAAAATCATTTTTATATCACTTTATGATAGACTTATAGAGAGTTTGCGGTTATTATCCCCAAAATGGAAGGCTTTCCTCAAAACCAGATCCCAATCCTGTGCTACAGCTCTACAGCTATGCCTTCAATACAGAGATCAGAAGACATGCTCTGCTCTTCCATCAGCTCTACTTTGAGTGTCAAATGTTTTCATAATTTTAAAATCAAAATCATTTTTAATGAATAAAAATTAAAATACAAAAACTAAATCACGATTTCATTGGTCTCTCACTCATGCCTTCAAAGCATATAATTAATTACTTTTTAATAATTACTTGAAAGCAAAGCAAGCGATGAACACAAGTAACACAAACTGAACAGAGGGTTGACTTGTCTTTAATTATTTGCTTAAATCAAAGAAAGGTTTTCATTATTTTTGCGCACAAATGATATTTTAATGAATATTTCTGTTGTGTATATAAATAGCAATGAATTTATGTTTACATCAATTGTTTTGAAAATTATTTAAATATTTTGATAATTAACTCTAAAATGACATAAACGTAGACATAATCAACAGATAAGTCATAACAATAAGAGTCTGTCTTTGGGTTTAAATACAAAATTTTCAAAAGTATTTAATTACAAACAAAATGTAATTATTATTCAGTTGTGAGTCGTCTTAACAAAAAGACTATTGTTTTGAGTTTTTTATACATTTTATACATGAGTTGTGAATAAATTAAATTTAAAATTAATGTCTTTTTGTCGGTTTTGTCGGTTTCTTATCACTAATTACATGACAAACATCTCAAACATCTGCACAAATGTTAACTATTTTTCATTAATTGTTTGTTTTTTAATTCAATTGAATATATTATTACACTTTTGAAATGTATATGTAAATAAACAAATACCCCTGAATGACCAGGTGCAGTTGATTCTGTTACTGGAATTTTCAATATGAAACTAAACACTGTTTCCAATGATTAACACAAACATAAAATTGTTTATTATTTTATAAAATATTAATTGAAATCTCTTTTAATGTTTTCATTTCAAACAAATTGTGATCAGAACTAGTCTTTCGGTTCAGTGTTAGGAGAAATGTGGACAAATAAGAGTGTATTTTAGGTTTAAGTGATATTATTTTTGTTTTCCAGTAATACCAGTGTTAATTTTGTTTCCCTGATCCCTGTGCCGACAATTATCGCTGAAATAATTATTGAAATGCAAAGCCGAGGAACTGCTAATTGAAAGGTCTGTCGTTTTCATTGCACAGACATATGATTTCAGTTAATTTCACACTCGAGTCATAAGTCATGTCTTGGTTTTGAGTGATTCTCAGAAAACAAAGCCGTAGAGGGAATGCCATGAAATGCCAGTGCTATCAATCGATGCCAATATATCTGACTTGTTGTCGATGCCTGCGGGCCGTCCATTACTTGCTCTACCAGTCCTTAGATGTTGTCCATTGCTATCACATTACAGTTGAAATGTTTGTGAGAACCGCTTCTTTGCCTCTAATTTTGTGTTCAACTTATTTTCAGTTTCAGACCCCTTAAGGGTTGGTTTCAGACCCCTTAAGGGTTTGGCATAACTTTGAAATTTCTATTGATTTGCATATGTATTAAAAACTCGCAACAAATTAAAGTCAATTTAAAACTTTAATTATAACTTATTTTTCTGTCATTTTATTCTTTATCTTAACTTTGATCTCAGTTTTGATCTTTAATTTTAAGCCAAAACTGCTTTCACTTTATTATTTATTATTAAAATTCTTGTTATCAACACTTGATTTAAATAAATTTTCATTGAATTGGTTCCGAACCAAAGACTTATTCATTAAAGCATATCCAGTTCCATACTCAGTGTCATTTCAGTGTCACCTCTGTAATGAATGCAATTGTTTTTGTACTAAATTTTCATTATTTCAGTTTTTTTGTTTAAAATTAATAACAATTAAATGAAAGGAAAAATATTTTGTTTTTTTTATCAAATATTGAATTTCTTGACATTTCTTCACATCTAATGAATGAAGAATTGATTGTAATTTCATTCACAGTTCGCTTAATATTTTAAATATAATAATTTGAGTGCAAACGCATAGCGTGTTTCAAACAAATGACTTTTATATTTGTTTTTTATTTTATTAAAAAGTTTTCTTCAAATTATTTTTAGATTAAAATTGAAAATCGATTTAATATTTCTGATAAAACAAACAAAAAATATTATTATATATAAGAAATTCATTCAATTATTAAATTAAAAGACAATTTATTATTACTTTTAGTTGGAAATGAATTTTTATGAAACTCTGACCAATGTTTTGAAAATTAAATTATTATGAATTTGAATACAATTTCTTATTGTTATGAATATTATACACACAATTGATTTGAGAGTAAAAATCGATAAAACTATTTAACATTTTCTTAGAAATTGTCATTTTATTGATTCATTTACACTAAGACTTGGATTTGAGAAATAATACATAAAAAATAGATTTGAATTATATTTTGTGTTAATTAGAGATATTTAATGAATTTAATTAACATTTAAATTGATTTTTAATATTTTAATAATAATAATGAAATTGCAATGAAATTCTCAACAAAAATCAAATTATAATTTCCCAACATAACTTATCTGGGTTATTATTTAAATATTCATTTAACTATGAATAGTTAATATTTTCCGGAGATATAGATATAATTAATACACATTTTATATATTTTATTAAAGGTTTTTAATGAAATGATTGATAAAAACGATTCAAAAGTAATATTTAAATCTTATTAAACAAAAAAACAAATTTAAATGCAATTAGAGTTGTGAATGGCGTCCACCAGTCGTCAGCACCGTTTCAGTTGTGGACAAGTGCCCAAAGTTAAGATCATTTGCCCATTAATAACATTGAGGAATGGTATGAATGAATGGCAGGAGTGAATGGTTGGGCGAATGCGCCCAAACCTCTCCATATCTTCACTGATAGACTTTTTTATGAATACTTAACACATATATCTATTTTGTTCGCCATTTTGACATTTTTCACATTCTTTAGGGGTTTTTGTTAATAAATTCAAAAATATTTAACAAAAGTATTGATAATTTTATATTCAAAACGATTTCACTAAAAGTTTGTTCAGAAATAAAACTTAAATAAACTTTTCTTTTAATACTTCAGCAAAAAAAAAAACTAAAATATTTTTGTATGAAATGATTGATTATTACATAAAAAGTTGAAAATCAATAATAAATATCTCTTTTTTTATTTAGAGTTGTATTACAAATGAGACGAAAATAGTTGATTGAAATATTTGATTACAGAAAGAGTACCCTTAAAAGGGGTATAAAATTTAATTTTACAATTGACTGCCAATTATTTCCTGTAAAATATAGTCTTTGATTGAAAAATGAGAATTTTGTAAATCTATTGTTGGTTTAAATGAGTGAAAAACTGATACTTTATTTCAATGTTTATCTCAATTTCAGTAATATTTAGTGATATTTAGAGCCAAACAACTAAAGCCGTGAGAATGCAATCGGAGAGCACTTATAGCTTATATCTATTTGTCTGAATTGTGATCTCAAATAACTGAATCAAAATTGGTATATAAGCTGTGACTGTAATATAGGGGCTATTTTTCAAACCAATTGTTTGTTCATCGGTTCGTAATTTCTCTCTAAAAACAAATCATTATTTAATTATTTTATGTATTTTTTCGTTATTTTTTAAATGCATTGAAATTTTTTGCAATTATTTTCATTGAATTTCATTATTTGTATGAACACTGTATGAACACAACAGTAAGTCATATACTTTTAATCAATATTTTATTTATACTATTGTTGTATTGAATGTTATATATAATAACAGAATAACATTCAGTTACTCCCAAAGGCCTTATTCTGTTCTCTGCCTTACCGTCTCTACCTCCCTGTGCCCAACGACACTCTGTGTTTGTTGTTTCTCTAATAATAAAACTTATCAATAGTTTTAATACAATGTAAGTCTTTTTGATTGTATTTCATTTTGATCTGGTTTATAGTGAAGTAGAGCCGAACCCAACACTAGTCGACCCAATAGTCAGTAGTGTTTGTGAGTCTAAGTTCGCCATCAAATCCATCTAAAAACCAATGTATACTTTGGCCGATAGTAAGCCCGAGCTTTCCTTAAATCATCCCTCGAGACAATCCCTACTGTTTTGAACTGTTTATAGGCTTATATGGCTTTTCACTCATTCATTCAGCCCTTCATTCAGCCCTTCATTGACTCACTTTATCCGCAATTCTTTATATTTTCTTCACTTTATTATTCAATTGAAACCAGAATTCAGTTTATATTTCAGTTTAGTTATGATTAAAATGTTTTTAATTGTGTTTTCTTTTTCAAACATTTGTTGTAATGTTATTTAAAAACAAAATTCAATTTCATACCCCTTAATGTACACAATGTACCCCTTAATGCATGCATTTATTGATAATTCAATAATAATTTTGATATTTTATTCTTCAATTAATTTCAATGTTTAAGCTTTGAGTTTATTAACTGAAACTCATTTCAGAGCCAAAGCTTTTCATAGATTACATATGTCTGGAGAGAAAAAGTGATTTATTGCTGTAAACAAAGCCACGGCATGAAACCCGATCATCTCTCCTATGCTCTCCCATTCCCCTCTCCTTTGCTCTCCCGTTCCTCTCTTTTTTCTCCTCATACTCTCTCGCACCCCAATAACGCGTCCACCTCTCACTCTATTCTCTCCTTTACCACTTCGTGTTCTCTCTCTCTCTCTCTCTCTCGCATTTTCTCTCTCGTGCTCTCTCTCTCTCTCTTCTGTGGGTCTTTAGTGAGAGCACAGGCAGTAGTGAATAGCGTCCAAAATGGCTGCGAAGTGTTTGGATGAATGCATTTGATGTATGATTATATAGCTTTGGGTCGAAACCCAATGTGAATATCACTGACAATGCAATTCACGTACAAAACAGTACAAAACAGTTCAAAACTGAAAGCATTTTATTCATTATATTCTCATATTTTTGTTCAATATTTGAGTTCAGTCTAACTTAAGGACTGTTTTCACTGTTTTCTGCTTTTTTAAAAAAAGTTTGACTCACTTTCGATAAAATATATGACCAGAGGTGGCGACCCGACACACACTGGTTTGTCCGCAAAAAGATTATGCGATAATTTGTCAATTTTACGAGCACTGGTAAAGCACTGGTAGTAGTCTATGCTATATACTCGACGAGTCAGTAGTTGAGACACATTATGTTTAAATGGTTTTTGAGAAACATTTATTAAATAGCTTCAGTGCAGTGCAAAGTGAGAACAGCCTCACGCAGTGCTTCTGTGCTCTATCGGATAGAGTCTATCCTATTAGTGCTGTAATGGTATTGATGTCGTCGTACGTCCGACTCCCGAATCCATTACCGCTATTACATATCAGACTAACTTAATGTGCAATTCATAGCCAGTCTAACAGTGATTATTGAAATTGTGAATGAATTGTCTGCACTAACCTTACCTAACCTGCCATTGCTTATGTCCTAGTGCTCTACATCTACCCTGTAGATCCGAATTTGTCTATTGGCAAATGGCAACAAATTCGGTTCTAGAGAGGTTTGTGTGGGGCATACGAGGCGCCGGCATACATGTGGCCAACGTTCCCATCCATCCACTCAACAACTCTTACACTACTCTTCTTTCACTTATTTTTATTTTATATCATTTTGTGTCTAAAGTGTTGACAAAAATTCAAACAATTTTTAAAAATATAATTATCAGTGCATTGAATGCCTCAATGTTTGGGAATGCCTTTGGGTTTGCATTGCTTTCCAAACAAATAACTGAATTAAGAGTTCGGACCAAAAGTTAATAATTTTATGACTGAAGACTGAAAGTAGAGAAAAGTATATAAAGTATATAAAGTATAGCCAACTCTGCAATCATTAATCGTTTTGAGTCTCAGTCGCAGTAGAAATGTATAAAAATATAAATAATAATACAAATAGTAATAGTAATGCAAGTAATGATGGATTACTCAAATCACGCACAAAACAGTGATTATATATTATTACAATTGCATCTGTAATTGCGTCCTTACCAGTCCTAACCAACCAACCAGTCCTCCGCTCCTAACAACTCTCTCTCTCTCTCTCTCTCTCTCTCTCTCTCTCTCT
>JAQGAT010001749.1:0-11708 GCA_034687845.1 Pantelozetes paolii
ACCCGTACACAGCAGTAGTAGGAATTGGCGATAGGGGAAATCCCCCATAGCAATTCCGTCACAAGCCGACAAAACTCAAGTAGTGGAAGGACGACACGCTCCCGCACACCTAAAGTGCTTAGGGTCCGTTCCACTTGGTGGAGGCGCCGGTCTTTTGTGCTTCGCATTTGAAGATAAAGACCCCTGAATTGGTTGGTATTATCATTAAAGAATCCCAACAAAATCGCTAAGGCGAGGCCGCATGTCGTGGGTGACGGCATATACATAACCTACAAGACTTGCTCGTTTGACTTTCTGGAGGAATAGTGGTGTTCCCCACGATTGACAGTCCCTCTTATACAGTGGATCCGATTAAGGAAATCCCTCATAGGATGCAAACTGACCCGGGATTCCGGGTGTGATTAAGACAAGTCCTGGGACGCATACTGATCCCCATATCAGCTGACTGTGTGTGTTGGGCATACATTGGGGGTGCACCCCTCTAGTAATTAAAGAATCCCTAACCCTTCGTGGAATTCCTTCACACGTCAACCGCCCCGTTTATTTTTGTATTTTCTCTTTACTATTACTCCTTTTGTCCTATTGTCCCGGATTGGTATTTTTGTTAACGACTTGGTTTTTGGTATGAGACCTTTGGCTCATAGGTATTTCTATTGATTTTTGGTTACGGATTTGACGCTTGGATCGGTAGATATTTTGGTTCAATATAGACCCATCATTGACGTCATTATCATCTCCTTCATTCTTCATCTTTTGGTGCTAGACGCTTTCCGTCTCCCAAGCCTCACATCTCCCAAGCATCATTTGACAATCCATTCATCTTACCCTGGATCGCAACCCGTTTTACGGCTTGTTTAACACCATAAACGAGGCTTTGATTCCGCGTTATTTGTTTCCCAATCCTCGCGGTAGACCTACCACTCGTTCTAAAGAGGTTTTCCCTGTTTTTCGTTACCCTTTGACGATGGAGACGCATTCATCTCCTGAATCCATTGAAGTTGATGAGTCAGTTGCACTGACTTCCTCTGGAGGGGGGGAATCGACCCATTACACACAGGTGGTAACTTCAATGGAGGAAAAGTCCCATTCAATAACATCTACTGTCAACTCCGCCCTCTATCAATCCCTTCACGAAGATACGTATATTCCGGCCTTAGCATCAGATGACGTGGATTTTATTTCTGAGGCACTATTGACACTCAGGAAACAACTAGAGGTGGATTTGAACCGTTTGACCAGAATAACCAATTACTGGTCAAGGGATGGAGACGAGAAATTGTTATCATTAAAAACACGACTTGAGAAAAGAACTGATGAAATAAACAGTTGGACGACGGAATTGGTGAGGAGGAGGGGATTCCTCATAGAACAGGAATTGTATGACCAGGAAACCCCTATACCTCTTTTGGAAGGCGAGAATGAGTTGGAAAATAAAACCGATTCAATTGAAGAGAATAATGTAGAGGTCAGTTCCCTTCCAGGAGTTGCGTCGGAGGTAGTATCGGAATTGATAAACACCTATTATACCAACCAATTGCCTAATGAGCCACCAGTGCCTCCGGAAGTCCAAAGGCTTATTACCATCACATGTGCAGCGAACCTTTCCCCCATAAACGAAAAACTCCAAACTTTGGTGGAGAGGATTTCCGCCCTTCAAAACAACGATTTCAAGGAAGGAATTGACTTATTGATTCCTGAACTCAAAAAAATGCAGACATCTGAGGAGTGGATGGGGGAAATCCGCCAATCATTTTTATCGGCGGAAAAGTGTGCCAAAGCCGCCAAAGAAGAGTATTTCCGATCACAGGTGACTGTCGACACAACTATAGCTGAAGTAAAAGAGAAGGTTTTTACCCGTTGGGATGACTTCAGAAAATTGAAGAATACGTTGAAAGAGGAATTGGCGCTCAAACTTGAGAGTCCTTTGGCACTTATGAATGAACGCCTAAATCAGATCGAGAATAACATAAAGGATTTGACGGAGAGGGAATTCCCGTCCCAGGATTTGACCCAAAAGAGTCTAAAAGATATGTATGACTTAATGCAACGCCTTTTCCGGTCTAATGAGAAACTGGAGAACATGATGGAGGAAAAGACATCAGGCCTTTTGACTCACATTTTGAATAACGATAAGTATACCCAAATGTTGGAAAAACATATCAGAGAGGATGTGACCAAATCCGGGGTCACCATAACGAGCAATGAAAGAGAGCTCTTCAATAAGAGGATTATTGCGATGCAGACCAAACTTGGGGAAGCACAGAAGGAATTGGCGATTCAACGATCCCAAAAGCCCAATGACCCCTTGAGTTTGGCAGTGGAGGAAAAGGCGAAAATGATAGCCTCGGTATGGGGGAAATCCCTGGAAGAGATTCTGTCGGACGAGGCCCAAATGACATGCATCAGGAAAGAAGTGGAGGGTACATTCCCGAAAACTACATCAACTCCCCTCTTCAATCCTAATGTGTCAATTCCCTCATTCAATTTCGGGGGAAATGGCCCTCTGGGAAATCCCTTTACTTCTACCTTCAGTACCTCTACACCTCGAGTCTCTTTCCAGACAACCATAACATCGATGACAACGCCAACTACAACACTGACCACAACACCAATACAAACGTTACCAACGACTACAGTGGAATCGATGGACCCCCTCATGACGTACACTCGAGACAGGGGGAGTCAATTGGCCGCAATTACAGCGACAGGTCAATTGACATCAGGGGGAATTCCTCCCATTCCCACGGCAGACCCAAGTACACCACAATGGGTCCAAACCGTCATCGAAGCTCTGGCGAAAAAGGATACCGCTCGGCCTATTGTTCGGATAGAGCCAACGGACTTCTATGGTGAGGTACATAAGGCGGTCGAGTGGTTAGAAGAATTTATGAACATCGCGGGACATAAGAACTGGAATGACCGAGACAAGGTCAATGCCGCTCGCTTCAGAATGAAAGGAGACGCAAAGAACTGGTTTTTGATTCAATTCCCTGACGCGAGAGACCCGAAGAATCCATCACTTCCTACATGGGAAATGTTTGTCAATTCCTTTGAAGAGGAATATAAATCGAAAATCTATGACCAGGATTTGGAGTCCCAATTACACAACGCCCAGAAGATCAGTTCGGAGACCTTTTCCGCCTATGTGAAGAGGATAAGGGCTTTGGCGGTGCGATTGGACTCAACTATGGATAATAGACGAGTCATTTCCTTCATTAAGAAAGGGCTGAAGAACACGGCTATGGAATGTGTGATCGCCTCTATGACGGAAATGGCGCAAATCACTCAATATTTTGCGGAGTGGGATGTGACACACCCAATGAGTGATCGAAATAAGCCCCAATCCCGATCAACTGATCGGAACAGTAGGGATAAGGGAAAAGACACAAAATCAAAGGGAGGAATTGAACCATTGAAAAACGTTGTTTCGAATGAGGGAATTCCCCCATTGCGAAGAAGATGTTTCAATTGTGATCAAATCGGTCATACCTCCAGAGACTGTACGGTTAAGGACTTTAATGGGAATAGAGTTGCGAATCGATGGACCAGAACGCGGGATAGGATGGGGTCCTCTTTCGAAGCCAAAAGAGCGCCCGCTGCCTCAGGCTATGTCGAAGCCGGCTGGTGGGACCAAGACTTCGACACTTGTGAACAAGCCTATGGACAGGAAGAAGACGACACCATTTCGGTCTACAACGAGAACGAAGACCCGCCTTTGATCCACAACTCTTTGTTTCTACCACTATGTGCCGGAACAGTGGATAGGAGGAATTCCCCTCGGAGATCAGGGAGTAATTCCCCCATTCAGACGATGAGGAAAAGACCTTTTGAAGAGAATCCGAAACGAGTCCGAGGGGCCGATGGACATCTGTACATCCATGAGGAAATCCCTAAGGTAGACCTCAAATCCGTCTCACCCCCTTGGTATTGCGGACTTTTGAACGGAGAACCAATTAAAGCGATGGCGGACACAGGAGCCATGTTCTCGGTGATCAATGCGGATTTGGCCCGACGATTTGATGGACCTTATCGTCGCAATCCCTACCCTGTGCTGTTCTCCATTGATGGGAGGGATTGCCCCGCAGAGTGGGTCAAATGTAACCTCAGGTTTACGATATTCGGACGGGAATTTGAGATAACACCGATAGTGATGCCCAATTCCTTCCCTGAGTTAATACTGGGACAGGACTTCAACTGCAAGGCGGGAATGATTATAGACTGCGGCCGAAGGAAGATAGACTTTACGGATAAAAAGACTGCTGTTTATGACAAATTGAAAAGTGATTTGAAGGACTCGAAACAAGAACTATTCCGCCTTAGGAAGAGAGCGTTAGTAGAGGAAAAGACGGGTACCCCAAATCCCGTGGGGGAAAAGACCCTTAAGGAAGTGACACAAATTGTGAAAGAATGGAATCCGGAGACACAGCAGACTCCAAATGACAAGGTGTCAATTCCCCCGTGAATAATATAATTCAAGCGAAGCTGTTGGTATCTTCTCAAGTGGCTCTCGAAAACGCAGTGGAATTCCTACCCCAGGGATCTGACTTTGAGGTCTTGAGGGAATTGGAACTTCAGACCTACTATCCGAAGACTAAGACTTTTGAACTGTTCAAAGGAGGGGAGAAAAAGTTGGTAGAGTTTGAGATCGACAATAAGGGAAATGGCCTATATATGACGAAAGAACTAATTTCAAGTAAGGAAAAGGGCTGGGGCGTAACGAAGGGATTTGTCGACACGTCTTCAGACACCTTCCGGGTAGAGGTTGTCAATCGACTTCCGATGCCACGAAAGCTTGAAATCGGCCGAACCATCTTTTCCCTTAGAAGACTATCACAAGACCCCATAGGAATTCCCCTTAAACATCGAATGGTTCAAAAGGCCAAAAGGAGAAACCGAACGAAACATAAGGGCCAAGTGACCCTGAACACGGCACTGACATACGACCAACAGTTATGGGAGGAGTTGAACCAAGAGTCGGACCCCACTTTGACGTATCTTCAGGAGTCCGAACGTCTTTTGGGGGATAACGATGGATACTTTTCCGGGCTCATAGACCATCCATTCCTAGAAAAGTTTTCAATCGCCCAACAGCTCTCCCCAAAAGAACTATATCTATTCCAGTGCCTATTGAAAGAATTTATTGATATCTTCGCTTTTCCGGGGGATCAATTGGGGCTCATAACAGTGGAAAAGCATCATATCAATACCACGGATGCGATGCCCATTCGACAACACCCCAAACCCCTGTCGGATTTTGAGCGGAAAATAATCGAAGAGCAAATCAATGATATGTTGTCAAAAGGGGTTATAGTCCCCAGCACTTCGAACTGGGCGTCCCGGATAACATTAGTGCCAAAAGACGACGGGACCTATCGAATGTGCATTGACTACCGGAAACTGAATGAACTAACGAAAGACGACTTATACCCAATTCCTCGTCTGGAAGAGCCCTTAAGGCTGATGAGGAATTGTGATACTTTCACCAAAGCCGATTGTGACAACTGTTATTGGCAGGTGGAATTGACGCCAGAGTCGCAGGACAAGTCAACGTTTGTGTGCCATATGGGGACATTCAAGTTCACTCGAATGCCTTTTGGCCTTAAGACCGCCCCCGCAACCTGTGTGAGAGCGATGGATAAGATCTTCCATAGGGAGAATAGGAGGATTTCCTTCATTTATATGGATGATCTTATATGTTTTAGTGCGGGAGTAATGGAACACATCAGACGTTTGAGACTTATATTCAAAACTATTGCAACCCATGGTCTGAAATTGAAGGCCAAAAAGTGTTCGTTCGCCCAAACATCTGTGAAATATTTAGGGTATGTCATTTCCCAGGAGGGGATTTCCCCTGACATGGAAAAGATAGTCGCGTTGGTAGGAAAACCCTCTCCCAGAGACCTAACGGAGCTGAGGAGCGCCTTAGGGCTGGGAAGTTATTATCGGAAGCACATCTATGCCTACGCGCGACTGACAGAACCCCTCAATAGACTCCTCAAAAAGGGAGTAAGTTATATTTGGGGCGAAGATCAGATCAATTCCTATGAGTCACTTTTGAACCGACTGTCAAATCCCCCCATACTTGCGCACTTTAACCCGGAATTCCCTACTGAACTCCGAACTGACGCGAGCAATCAGGGACTTGGCGCCCATTTGGTTCAACTGAACGGTGATCAGAGACAACTCTTGTGTTGTGCCAGTCGTACCCTCAAGAAGGAGGAAAAGAACTATAGTACGACTGAGAAGGAATGCCTCGCTATCTTTTGGGCCGTCCACATCTTTAGACCTTACCTATACGGAAGACGGTTTACTATTGTCACCGACCACTACGGATTAGTGTTCCTAATGAAATCTAAAGACCTGGAGGGACGCCTTTTCCGCTGGGCCTCTCGACTGATGCATTATCAGTTCGACATTGTGTACAACAAGGGATCACAACACGGAGATGCAGATTATTTTTCACGGCCTCCATTCCCTATAGAACCCCCAGAGACACAAGGGGTAGTGTTAGCCCTTTTGCGGTCGGAAATCGAAGACTTAGAGTGTCCTATGGAGGAATTGATACGTGAAAACCTTATTAACTCTCAACAGAGTGATCCGGTTCTCGGGGATATTTATGTCAACTTTGAGGACTCGACAGTGCAGGGGAATAGACGACGGTATCTGACAAAACATTTTAACCTCCGAGAGGAAATCCTCTATAGGAGAGTCAATACCCCTGAAGGGATCAAAGAAGTCGTGTGTGTTCCCATTCGTCTCATCAAGGTAGTGCTCCAATCCGCACACGGAATTCCTACTTCGGGACACTATGGTGTGCGGAAAACAATACATCGAATCCGCCGTCAGTACTATTGGGACGGAATGATGGAGGATATCCGCCAATATGTGTTCACCTGTGATGTGTGTCAACGGCGGAAGCCACGGAATTCCGCCCCTCAGAGCTTTCAACAGCCCATACCTGTGTCAGAAGGCGTTTGGAAGATATTGTCAATGGACATAGTAGGGCCTTTGCCTACATCAGAAGAGGGTTTCAAATACATATTGACAGCCACTGACCAGGTTAGTAAGTTTGCACTGGGAATTCCCCTCTGTGGGCAGACAGATCGTGAAGTAATGGAGGGATTTGAAGATCATATTTTATACCGTTTTGGGCCCCCGGAAATCCTACTCACGGATCAGGGCACTAACTTAGGTTCAAACCTCTGCGAAGAACTATATAAGACATGGGGGATAAGGCATGTCAGAACGACTGCTTATCACCCACAGACGAACGGTCAATGTGAGGGATTCAACAAGACTTTGGGCATCCAACTCACGACCCAATTGCCCGTTCATAAGGAGGATTGGATCCATTATTTGCAACCGATCATCTTTTCCTATAACTGTGCCATACATGAGACAACAAACTATACCCCATTTGAACTATTGATCGGGTCGACGCCTTTTGACTCTTTGGGCAAGCAATGGGGAATTGATGCCAAAGTAGTCGAGAGAGACCCGGAATTGGGGGATAGGACGATTGAGCAGATGCGCCAAATGGCCATCCAAAATATTAAGAAATCACAAAAGAAGAATAAAGACTATGTGGACGTCAAAAGGCGGAGGTGCCAATTCCGGGCGGGGGATTTGGTGCTCCTGCTTGAACCGGCTTTAAAACGCAAAAGGGGGGGTAAGCTGGAGGACCGGTGGTCAGGTCCCTATGTGATAATTGAAGACACCCCGAACCGAATCGTGTTTTGTGTAGTGCCAAAAGAGGGGCGGAAAATAAAGAAATATGTCAATGCGACTCACCTCAAGAGGTATTACAGCCGGGAGACATTCAGAACAGTACTCGAAACCGAGTTGGATTTGAATGGGGGAATTCCCCCATAGTAAATCTGAAATTAAACGGTGGGTCTGTTGGCCTTGTGTGTCCACAGCGCATTCGTTTCGCGCAAACTGTTTTGTGATACATTAGTGTCGAAAACTATTGGCCGATAGACCGCCACTTCTAAGAAATCATATATATTATCAAACAAAGAGTTTTATCAGAGGGTGAATATGTCGGACAAAGAGAAATTGAAAATGTTTGTGAAAGTGTTACCCAATAAATCGGTTTATGTGACCCGCTTCTATTTCAAGAAGGGGAAAACCCCCATTGTTGTCACTAAAGTACTCCCAGAAATCCATCACTCGTCAACTGTCAATTGGCGTCCCTGGAGTAGACCGCAATGATACTTTTACTTCCGTCAACTAACGATAAGACTATTCCCTTCCTTCACTATTTGTTATTTTCAGTTTTAACTTTCAAACTATTTTTTTTTTATCTTTTCACTCATACTCACTTTACAATAAACTAAATCATACCAATTCCGGGGATGTCATTTTCCCCCTAATCAAATGACCTCCATTCCCTATTTAGTGACGTAATTGATGTTTTTAATACATAGACGTAGTTTTTGATTTTAAACAAAATACTGTTTTTAGACGTAATTTATGTCCTAATTAATGACGTAGTTTATGGATTACTTCTATAAGACGTCATTTTTGGTTTTAAAACTTTCCTATTTTGAAACATTATTTATGGGGAGAAACACGGAATTGACATATAGAGACGTAGTTTATGTAGGGCCAATAGATGGCATAGGTATAGAACCGTAAAGCGCATGTGTTGCCAGGTATAAGGTTTCATTCTATTGTCTCAGACGTCATTCCGTGTTTGGCCTCCAAAGGGATAACTTCACGAAAAAGTTTATAAATAAGTGAAGTCTTTAATAAATTATTTAAGTTTCTGTCAATTCCCGTCACGCCTGAAGGCCCTTTGGAATTGGTAAATATATAGTTCAATTCCCTGCTTTGCTTATCCTTCAGCTCAGGTGATAGGTGTTCAGTTCCCTAACTTGCTTTTGACACTAACACTTTAGATAATGGGGAAATCCTCCTCTAAATTATGTTATATTTATTTTAGTCAATTGACATCTCGGACCCCCTTTTTTCTACTAATTCATTATTATAGAACAAATGATGTATTCGTCGTTTCCTGATAGACTCGACATTATAACAGAGTTTGAGTCATATAAACCCCATTTGATAGTTCGGTTTTGTCGTGATTGTCTGCGAATGGCGGAAATATCGGATCAATCTGAGGACATCAGTTCCTCTGATGAGTCCAGGGATCAGTTAATCAAAGGAAAAGAGGGGTGGGAAGGTGCCCTGGAAGCAATGAGGGATTTCCGCCTATGGAAAAGAGTACGGAAGGGATTTGGCCCTTTGACCTCTAAGGATGCCTCCGAAACTTTCTTCAAATGGGGAATGTTTGGATTCGAGATCCCGAAGAAACCGGAAAGGTGGTGGAATCTGAAGAAAATTGAGAGCCCGTCCAACTTCTACGTCGACGGGGGTTTGGCTGATATGTTAGACCAGAATGAGTGGGCTTTCAATGAAGAGAAGAAAGTGTGCGGAATTAAACTACACATTGCGCGCAGTTGGAGTTATAGAGGAAATCCCCGTAAACAAGTTACGGCTTTCCGGACCGAGCGTAGCGATCACTGGTATATTGAAGACTATAGGACGGAATTGGCGCCGCAGTTCAGTCAACTGGTAGTGGAAATCCCGACTTGGAGAGCCGATATTATTGAAGTGATTGTAAAGAAGTCTTATCAGGAGTTGGAGACCTTTTGGAAAGGAATTGAAGAGAAAATGAAGGAATGGAAAAGTGCACCGGTGTACCCTCAGGGACGCCATAATTTAGGGTGTGCCTTCTGTAAAGAGGTCCCTTTCCCATACCCCGTTGTCTGTTCTCATAAAGGCACCCAAAAGCTCTCTCATTATGAATGTGTTGTCAACTCTATGAAAGATTGGGAAAAGAGAGTTTTGGCCGATGTGGAATTCCGCCCGTGTGTTACCTCAAAGTGTACGGGATTTTACACATACGACATCCGCGACTCCAATACAGAGGAGGCAAAGAGTGGAACCACTTTTCCCTCAGACACTTTGATTAAGAACACTTATTTGGCGTCAGTTCAATGCCCGAACTGCATGAGATGGGAATTCCGGGTTCGAGGCATTGTTCATAAGTGCGGGAAAGTAAGGGACCCAAAAGATAACAAATCATCAGAACAATCGAACGACACGACTCCTCCGAAGACTTTTGAAAATCAACCGGTGGTTCCGATCACTCCTTTGGCTCTCACCAGGGAAGGGGAAAAGACGTATAGGATTTCCCGTCCATCTACATCAACATCAACGAATTCTATGGAGGAAATCCCAGAGCCGGAAGAGACCCTTTCACAAAGACTACCATCCGACAGGGGGAATCTCCCTATGGTGGCGGGACTGGTAAACCCATTATTGTGGGGGACCTCTCAAGAGGGGAATTCCCCTCAAGAATATGTGGTTTCAGAGGAGGTACTGAATCAAATGAAAGAAAAAGGGTTTAAAGCGGAGGATTTGGAAGAGGAAAACCGTATTCTGAAGGAAAGGGAATTGGCCCTTCAAGGTGATTTGGAGCGTTTGAATGTGGACACCCAGAACCGTATCAAATCACTCAATGAGACGGCGGAAGAAGCGAACGAAGAAATCAAACGACTGAAGGAAATCATTAAAAAGGAGAAACGCTTCAAATCCTTAGGGGTCGATACGGTCGTGGAAACTCTGAGTCCTGTCCTCCAAGTGTGCGCCCAAACTATTGAAAGAATGAAAACGTATTCCATCCACATGGACGCAGCGGAGAAGGAGAAGTTTGACGAATGTTTTGGGAAATTCCTCTCCCTTCAACTGACATCAACCCCTCCAAAGGTAGTCCAGTCATTTCCCTCTCCTAAAGCAGGTTCTTCGAAGTCAGGGGATAGTGGGGTAGGAACTGGCACTTCCCGACATATCTCTCCGTCGGGTGATCGGGTTCTCCTCCACACAATGGCCGTCAGGAAACCGAAGCATTCCATAGGAAAAGTGAAGACCCCGTCAGATGGCAAGCGATCAGCTGAACGGATGGGGAATCCCCCTCAGATAGTGACGATTGAGGACGAAGAGGTGCCGCCCAAGAGAGGAAAACCGACGTCGGGGGAGGAAAAGTCGTCCGGCTCTGAAGGCCCATTGACCCCGAAGACCCCTCAACGCCTGCCGAAGGATTTCTTCAAACGCAAATAATGTTTTTATTTATAATTTTGTGTTATTCAAACAATTAGTCATTTGACTTATTTTTATTTTATTATTTTTGTATATGTCAATTGACCCATTGTTCCCTATGGCCCTCATGGCCCATACAATTTGTATTCATTTTTATTTTCTATCAAAGAGTCATATGGTTCTCAAATATTTTCGAAAATTATTTTTAATTGTATTTTCGTTTTGGTCGGGGGAAATGAAACGGATCTGACCGTCAGACACGGATTAGACCGTATTTTGATCCAACGACTCTCTTTTCGCTTTGTGTAAAAAGGGGGGAATTCCCATATAGGATTTGACATCTGATTAGATAGAGTCAAAGGGGGAATTCCTCTATTGGAAATATGACTATCTTAAGGTTTCTTATGAGTCAAAGGGGGAATTCCATATCCAAGTTGACAATAAGATGACCGATGAGTAGGAAAAGGGAGAGTCCAGAAAGGATGTCTGTTCCCATACCCCTTTTTGACCCCGACTATATTATAAACACATAGGCCTTTTGGCCCTTAAAGACATTAATTATTGTATAACCTTTTATAAGAATAATTTGACTTTTCATAAAT
>JAQGAT010001750.1:0-11705 GCA_034687845.1 Pantelozetes paolii
AGAGAAAAAATGATTCAATCGTTTATTGAATTGATTTCTGAATCAGACAATAGTGTTGTGAGAAAGCGATTAATACTTATCTTTAATAAAGAAATATCAGAAGAAATAGTAATAATAATCACAAAATTGAATGCCTTTTCAGTCGACTATTATTTGTGGCAATTATTTTCGGTCCAATTATAGCCGAGAAAAGAGACAACAAATTACTAAAAATTAAATTCATTTATTGATTATTATTATCATTACATCTAATCAGTAGATAAGCAGTGATAGCAGTGATAGGCTATTGACAAAAGGGAGAGGAAATGGATGTGAAAAGGGGTGATATTATAAGAGTAGAAAACTGTTACACAACACAAGAGGACTGTCTGTCAGCTGAATCTCAGGCCTATTATTACGGATATATATCTCGAGAGACAGCGGAATGGCTTCTCTGGGAAGAGGGCTGTAGTGATGGCATGTATTTGTTGAGGAACTCTACCAATGATTACGTCCTATCGTTATGTTATGAGAAAAGGTATGTAATGTTCACTTCAATAGTGATAACCATTAGATGTTTAGTTCAAGTATTGAATAATTCAAAAAATATACCGCTTTTCATGTATTTGTCTATTATTTGAGTAAATAATCAAATATTGAATTCAATATGAATTGAGAGTCAAATGTGAATGCATTTCATGAAAACACAACTAATTTGTTGTCGTTTTTGTTTGAAATTTAATTTTCAAATCTATGACTCAAATGAATGATAAGAATTGAATAATTGATTGAAATATTTATGTTATAATCGTTTCAATGAATTATATTTTGAAAAACAATTTATATTTTTAGTAAAAACATGACATGAAATACATTTTGAATCACTTAATGACTGCAATCTTAAAGTCAGATATATATCAGATATATATATCACACGATTATTATCACTCCGTTATCTCATATAAAGTGCTCTCTTCTAAACACTATCATTATTTTTAGGGTGTTTTTATCATCGCATTTAATATCTGATATAAATCATTGAAATATTTAATCAATGATTGTATGAAATAAAAAGTCATATGTTTTGTGTGATTGAGTGATAAAAGTGTTTAAAGTGTTTCAAAAATCTATTTATTATTGAAAACATTGTTTTTAAACATAAATTTGTTTCTCAAAAATGATTTCTCTGTTTATAGTGTACTTCACTATAGGATATCAAAGTTAAAAAGTGGTCAATACATACTCCAGGGTCTGCCTCAACAGCAATTCAAATCACCGGTAGCTTTGATAGACAGTGTACAAGGCCTGGCGTGTAAGCCTATCCGTCCATTACTACCAACTACTGACCAATGCTTGCCTCCAACCCATTGGGCTTTGACTGAAGATGAAGTAAGAGATAAGATGTTATCTCAAGCACACGATTGGGGTTTAACTACTGATGAATTGGATCTACAAATGGACAGTGAATTGCACTTTACTGCCAGTGCTTCACCTGTTGTGAAATCATTAGTTAAGTCTACTCTGCATGTGATTCAGCCCTGGTTTCACAGTCGCCTCTCAAGACTGGAAGCCGAGCACCGGTTGGAAGTGGACGGACATAAAGACGGAAAGTTTTTGTAAGTAATGAATCTATCATTTATTTATTAAATGACAAAGTTCAACTAATTTGCTTATACAGTATTAGCTTCATTAAAATATTGAAGCTACTTTATTGAATGAATAATTTGTTATCTAGATCAGTCTTGTTAAATGTTTTTAATTCAAGTTCTGTATATTGTGTTTAAAACTTTATACGACATCTGATATTGAAGTGAATTTAAGTGCAATTATTTGTACCCAAAGTCTAATTGCTTTTGTGTTTCTCAAAGTCAAAGCAATAACTGATTGTTTTGAGTGAGAAAATAAAAAATCACTTTTTGTTCAGACATTCCTTTCAAAGACATTCAGTCTTTAGTATTGATTGTTTGAGAAAAACACTATATTTTGTGCACTTTTGACCACTTTTTCAAAAAGACATCCATTTGTCTGACTTTGCGATTAAATGCAGACTATTTTCACAGCAATTGTGTTAAAAGAGTGCAGAAAATCAAAACTAAATTTGTTTTTTGTTTTCAACATTTGTCACATATTTTTCATACCATTAATCCATTTATTTGTGTAAAAATCCAAACACTTTTAGAGATTAGAAATATTTATCAAAACTTTTCGTTTCAAAAGTAAATATTATTTTCTCAGTTATACTTTTGATGAGAATATTTGTTACAAATATTTTTGTTGAGAGAAATTTCAAATTGAATTTCAATTGAAAGACATATCGAAAGGAAAACATATATTCTTTACAATAGATTCTCAAAGAATGAGATAAAGAGTGAATCCATTGAAAAGACAGCCAAAAGAGTGTGTCGTTTGAAGAATGAATTTTTCAGATTTACTTTTGTCTGATATATCTCTCTCTGTATATATGGTCTGAGTATTGATAGTATATTTCTGGTATAACTTACTGTATATGTAGTCTTATATATCGGATATATATTTGATTTTGTCATTGAATTTCAAAATTGAATCAAACGATGAGAAGCAGTGAAAGTATAGCCTCGAGTCTAATGGCTTTATATAACAGTATTTTCTTTATTTTTATCCTTAAATACAGAATATCTTTGTATTGAATATAAGTTACGGTATATTTGGCTATACTCTCAACAATAGAAACCTTTTATGTCTTTTCAAATATATTTCTGAAAACAGTTCACTATTTCTTATATTTTATGTCATATTTCATAGAAATTGTGTTCATTTCTCAAACAAACTATAATAACATTTCATTTGATGTTTTGATTACAGAAAGAGTCAATGAAATCTCAAATAATTAATTAATTAATGATTAAATGATATCTTTTGTGAAAATATAGCTATAATTTATTGATTTAATATTGTTTTACCCCTACTATAGGGTTAGAGAGCGAGACGATAGCTCTTATGCCATATGTCTGTCGTTTGGCAATACTGTAAAGCATTATCGCATTGATATCCTTCCGTCCGGTCTTCTGGCCATTCAAGACGGACCACAATTTCAGTCCATAATAGCTGTGAGTATTAAGTGTTTTATTATTTGTAATGTTTTTTTTCTCTCAATCATACGATAACTTAATTTAAAGTTTTTATTGAAAATCTTATTTAATGTTTAAATTATTATTCATTTCATTATTGATTTGAATTTTATTTTTAGAAATCATTTATGTATTCATCACTTGATTTCTTGTCTATTATATTGTCTGCAAATTGTAGTCAATTATAGGGATTATTAGACAACAAATGATTTCATTGAATGAATTCATTGCATATAAAATAGGTTTAAACTAAACATAAGATTAAACGATAAAGAATTGATTGGATTTTTATTTATATGTTTTGTTCACTTCTGGTGCTCTAATGATGTCTACATTTAATGGTATTCTTGTGTTGTATTCAAAATCACGAATTAATGTCAAGAATGGGTTCAATGTTTGCAATGTTTGCACAGTTAGTATAGCATTGATTAGATTAGAGATCAACGAAAAGGACAAACAGTTTCTCAATTAATTAATTCATTGCTATTTCAGACAATTATTACCTGAGATTGAAATGAATTTCTCATTACATGTCTTGTAGTTTACAAATTCAGATATGTTTTAAATCCATTTCAATACCTTTCCATTGATTTTTAAACTCAATTTAACGATAATTATATATTTATAACTAAATTCACTGATTATATCTGATTAGAGATAAAAAGTTTTTGAAATTATTTGATGCAAAAAACAAACTATAGATTTGATACTAATTGGTGTCAAAGAAGAGTAGAAATGATTTACGACTGAAACACACAGATTGTGACAAAAAATCATTTACTTGTGAAGAAAATCTCATTTATTTTATATTACACTAAATATAGAGAGACATAGAGTTGAAGGAAATATTCATTTAATTACACCCTTTCCTTGTAATTGTGATGAGAAAAACAAAAACTCTTTTTTTAGTTTTGTTCACAAAATTCATTGAATTTTTTTCATTAAAGAAAACATAAATTTCTCTCAATTTCTTAATTGAGAAAAATGTGAACAAAAGTTATAACAAATATATTGTTAGAGAAATCTGTGACAACATTACAAAACAAATGATAAGTAGTGTTAGAGTCGGAGAAGAAATCGGAAATTACATGAAATGTAATAAATCTTTTGAAAACTTATTGATTAAAGAAATTATTTTATGTTTAAAACTCTGAGAGAAATAGTCATTAAATTCAAGGCTCTTATTGACATGAAATCAAGTTATGAATAGATTTAATGTTTTTGTTACTAAAAATCATAAACTTTTATACTTTTATAGAAAAGGTCTTTCCATTAACGGTATTAAGACTTACTGTAAAGTGATTTCCATTTATTGTTTCAATCGATACTTAATTTACTAAAAGACAAGACATTTAGTGATTTGTAAAAATAGTAATAAATATATATTCTTAGAGTTATGTCTCACTCCCTGTCTCTACACAGGAGTAGTAAGACTTGTGTTTTGTTTGACATGTTTTCATAATTTAGTTGAAACTATCCATTAGTTTAGATGAGAAGTGAATTAAAAGATATTTAAGTGAAGAATAAATTTAATTATTTTTCAAAACATTTCAAACATTTACTGAAATTTTGTGCAAATATTGAAAATTAAATTATTTTTTCTCTCAATTGAAATGCATTTATAAATAAAACGTTTGAAAGTGTTTTTGGAAATGTAATAATATTTTAGGCCTGAGTTCACTTGAATTGTAATTAATTTTAATTAAGTTAACGTTTGTTTTAATAAATTATTTACTAAAACAAACATTTTTATTATAAAATTGTTTCACATTTATAGACAATAATTAATTAAATCATTGATTGTTTAGTGAAAAGTCAATTGAAATACAATGAAAGGATTTATTGGTAGAGAATAAGTGCAACAAATAGTGGAAAGAGTTATATGTTTTTCAGACCATTAGATCCACAATCAGTTGAGACTTCAGTAGAAGTGAGAGTGAATTGAATGGAAATAATGGCAACAAAAAGGAGTGGAAAAGGGGTTTGATTTGTAATTTAGTAGAGAAGCAGAAAATAAGGGATTAGAAGAAGAATAAGTGATCTATAGTTCACAACCTGTGCTCTAATGGTTAGCAAAGTCTCTCTCACTGTCTTTGATTTCATTCATTCATTCATTCATTCAATACATATCACACATACAGTGTGTTTGTGAACAAAGTCTTTGCGATTCAAGAGATGACAGACATTAGCACTGAATCTATGATTAATGAGATATCGATAGCTCTGAAGGAAATAATTGAAGAGAAAATCACTTTTCAATCTATTTTTAGATATTCTCTGTATTTACGACAAAATTGTTTTGAAATTAACAAAAACTAAACATTTTTTTGGGAAGAAAATCACATTTTTTTAATCAAAAGTGTATTCAAATTGTATAATATTTTGTCTGAAAATGAATGACATATTCATTAAAAATCATTTCAATTCATATCAAAAATTCATTTATAATTTGCGACAATTTTTATGACATGTTTCTCATTCACTAGTCTTTGATCTCTATTTCATATAATTTTCAATTCATTCCCTGAGCTGTCAAACAAAGTAATGCATGAATTAGTTTATGAATAAAAAAAGTTTTTTGTCTCACAAATAGTTTTTTACAATTTTTCTCACAAATGATTACAATTTTATTCAGTTTTACGTTTCGGTAGTTTTGTTGTCATAAAAATTGAAACGTTATCTAAATTTTTATGAAAACTCATTGGAAGCGTAAAAAAGGTGTTAAAAAAGCATTTATTAATAGATTTTGTGTAAAATATTTGAAAATAAATATCACTTTTATATTTAATAATAATATTTTGGACTTAAATTAGAGATAAACCCAAATATTTGAACAATATTTTCATTAAAGCACTTGACTTTCAATATCTGACAGTTAGTATCGCATTACACAATCTGGTCGTCCGGACTCTACTGTTCTCTGGCAGAGGTATGTCGTCGACCACAAGACATAATAAAAGTGTTTTCACAACAAATGGAAACAAATTTAAAGATCAGTGAAAGAGTGAGAAGTGTTTCGATAGAGAGACACAGGAATGCCATTAATCGGACGGTTAGGGCGTCGACACCGACTAATATCAGAATTAAGGAATGGTTTGCAACAATCAATCATAAATGGACTCGAATTAGGAAACAAACCCAACAAACCATCACTTCATCCATACATCACAACAAACATCAGCCCCTCATTCAAGACAACTATTCAGGTATTGAATGATAAATAAAATATTTAATTAATTATTAAATTTAAACATTGAGTCCAGTGTTGTGTAAAACATCATCTCATATACAGTATATTAATGGACAGTCGGTTTCACCAAACTATGAATATGTGAAAACATAGTCTAAGAAAAACATTTAGTGATTGCTTACAAATTACAGTTGACTTCACATTGAGATTAGATTTAAACGATTTTCTTATCAAAAACAGGTTTTACTTTCAATACTATTGTAAAGAAAGTAAACATTTAATCAATAAATGGATTGTTTGTAGAAATTATGGCTTTTCTGTCAAAATAAAAGACTTCAGACTTGATATGACTTTTCAAACAAATCCTTTGATTAGTCTTTCAGTAATTAACTGTTTATCCAATACTTATTTGCTCTTAAAGTTTAATTGGATGTGACTTTTGCTACAAATTTAAGTTGTCTTCAAAGTCTTTATTAACGACGAAGTCTTAGATTAGATAAGACTTCCGAGTCATGACATTTACAGCTACTTTTTGATAACACTTTTTAAAAGTGACAGGTCTTTCATTGGGAAATAAATGTTATTTTTTGAAATTATGAATAAGTTTAGAAAAATCACAAAATCTTTGGATTAAAAAGTGATTAATATTTACTTAATATCTCTTTTCAGGTATTTCTGGTGATATATCATCTCTTCTGACAATTAGACGCCATAATCATCAACAGTGTTGTCATAACACAAACAATTGTCACACAATTAGTCGTTTCGGTCGTTCACATGAAGAGCCAGTGTTTGGTTCGGGAAATATATTTCACTTAAATAATGATATTTTGAGAACAAATACAAGTCATTCACAAAACATTAATAATTGTGATAATAATCAGTCAAATCTTGTCAAGAGTTCGTCCATCGATACCATTCAGGTGTGTATTGATTGAGATTCTCTAAAATACCCCTTAAAATGAGTGAAATTCTTAAGGGAATGACAAAAATCTAATTTTTATTTGAATATTAATTTTTCAAATATAAAATACTTTTCATCTCTTTATTTGGTTTTATATATAAAAGTGAATCAAAAGAATAATTGTTTGAATAATAAAAGGTTTTCATTATTATTGCAAACAATTCTCAAAAGCCTTTAAGAATCAGTGATTTTGGTTTAGTTTTGAATAAATATATCTTTGCTTTTGATGTAAAAATAAGGTCTAAAGTGCTCTTAAGGGACAACAGAGCCATAAGTTTTAAATTTATTTTTGCATTTCTTTAGAGGTTTAAGAAAATGTGGAGAAAATTATATACTTTTGAAAATTTATTTCACTATTTATTCTTGTCTTTCATTTAAAAGGTTTTGAATGAGAAATGAAAAATAATTAAAAATTCATTAAAACTATTATTATTTGAATATTTATTCACAAAACACTTGTTTTCTTATAAATAGTGAAAATGAAAGAGATTTTCATAAAATCTAATAATTATTCAGAGATTTTCACAAATTATTCAATACTTTTGTTTGAAAAGCAATTTAAGAGAAAATTCATACAATATTTTGAATAATTTAGTTTTGAATTTGAATTTTTATCATTAATGTTGAAAACAATTGATTGAAATGTCGACTAATATTAACAAAATATTAATTTATTTTGATATGAATTCATATATTTTTATAAACTTTTGTCTAAAACAACAAAAAATGTGAATTTGATTTCACTTTAGATTTAAATGTCTTTTTGTTTTGATATAAAATGTCTTTAATTCAAAAGTAAATGAATTGTAAAATGCAATCAATCAATGAATTTCATGGTTTGTCTCACAGTTTTACTGAAAACAAGTGAAGGATCTCTCAATCGATTGACTCCACTCTTATACCAATCTTTTACTTTAGGCTCTGTTTTAGTCTTAACTTCAAATCAAACAGTGATTAGTCTTTCATTAAAACCACTTTTGGATAAAGAGTTCAATTTTCTTACACTTTCTTTAATTCTCTATAAATAACAAAAAAAGGTTGAGTTTTTTATCAGGGTGAAAAATAAATCAAAACTTTATCATTTCAGACAATATATGATTAAAATTAGATTAATTTTTTCCAAACATTCTTCTCATATATAAAATGATTACTCGTTTACCAAATGATTGATTACTTTATCCACTAATCTGTTTGTGTGTCATAAAAGTTTGCACTCGTTTTGCTGTTCACAAACAAGTCTTACCAAATATGGTGCAAATCATTAATTATTATTCATCTAGATCATTTATACTTAACAATTTATCAATATTCTTTCAATATTAACCAATATAATTATATTTTAAATATCAGCTTTTATTTATATTTTATAATTTACAACAAATTATATGTTCTTGGTAAAAATATTTGATTGACGAACATTTTCCAAGAAATAAAGTTCAATCATTTTTATTAGTAATTGCTTATTTCCAAATGAATGGACGATGATGATAATAATTTTGTATTATAGATACAATGTTATTTTGATTAATATCTTTATTTTGAGTTATGATAACAAATATATTTGATTTTCAATGAAATATAGAGACAGAGAGTGGAGAAGATATAAAAGAGATTTCATTGAATGAAATGAAATGTAATGTAATTTATTATAACTTCTAATTCATTGCTTATATTTATATCAAAACCCGATCCCCTATTCTCAGTGCACTCTTCAGTGCTGTCTGAAAGCAATTCATATGATTTGTTGAACACATTATTAATATTGACCTCAAATAAGGGAATAATATTTTATTCTTGTTTACAAAAAACCATTCAATTAATGAAACTTTACTTAAATTTCTAAGAATTGAGACAAATATTAATCAATTTTATAATTAATGGTTTGCAGGCCTTAGTCACCACTCCATCGGAATCAACCACTTGTCGGCCATTGAGAGGTCAAACCGCTACACCATTGACACCACCAGTGCCTGCACCCCGAAAGGTGGTGAACAAAGTTTATGTCAATCGGGAAGTGTTTCAAAGAACTCAATCACTCGACGGCTCACAAACCTGTCGGTGCAGTTGCAAGGATTGGATGCCTAAGACGACACAACTGTCCAATGATAGCACAGGCAGTTCGGCCACAAATGGTGTCAATCATAACAATAATAAATCAATCGATTTATTAACCGGTAATGAAAGTAAAGAACAGCCGAATACTACATGTGCTGAAGACTTGGCCCAAATATTTACCAATCAATCAATTAGTTGTGATTTATTTGATTCAAATTCTGATAGTTTATCATCAAATATAGCAAATGAAACCCTTTTGAGCGCCGGTAGTAGTGATAGCACTGATAGAGCTATTAATAATTGTTTGGAAATGAATGTAAAGAATAATAAGAATAATAGTTATGAAAGCGATTGCAGTAATGATACCAACGATTCAAACACTTGTCCAACACTTCCGCCAATAATTGATTTGTTGAAAGAGTTTGACATTTGTTTCAATTCAGAGTCAATTCAAGACAAGTCCACGAAATCAATGAAATGTAATGAAGAGGTAAATCAAAACTTTATTTATTTTTATTATATTTTTCATTACATGAGACTTACATCACATTACATTACATTGAGTGCCAGTGCTTTAGATAAATGCAACTTTGATGTCAATCTTAAATTCACTTTCAATTGACCAAGATAACCCACACTAACACTTTTATAACGATTATTTAAATGATATCCTATTTTATCTTTAGTTTTGATTCTTATATATAAAAAAGAGTTTTTCCAATGATTTATGAAATAAAGTCTGAATTTAAGAAAAACTTTAATTCTTTGAGAACTTCTGTGAAATAAAAATCATTTTTCATTACGAGTCACACAAATCATAAGTGAATTTCATTTTTAAGAAAAAACATATAATTTATAACATTTTTGTTGCAATAAATCAAAAGAAATAAAACTTATTTCGCAAAACATTTCAATTAATGAATTGTAAAAACATTTTAAATAATTATTTTTTATTTTATTTTTATTTCAAACAATAAATTACTGAACGATTGGTTTGAATCCAGAATTTGATTGAATTTACAAACGATAACAGAATTAGTGTTGAATTGTTTGAGAGTAAAGTGAATAACATCTATGAATACGATTCAATCAAATTGGAAAAGGATTGCATCGATAATAAGGCATCCATTGGTGTCGCAGACCTGGATAACACTGACCACAACTGTAAGGTTGGGATCAAAGAGTATGATTTGAGTGAGTATTCATTGTTTCTTTAATTGTATATAAAATGGGAAATAATATTTATATTTCAATTCACAGTCTGTTTGGATGAAGAGCCGGAAGATGTGAGCAAATGTCTGTCTAAATACCGGTCCAAAAGAGGTCCGCTTTGTTTCAATTCAAAGTCCATATCCATTAAAAAGCGTATCGGAAATGGATATTTTGGAGACGTATTCTTAGCTACCATTCCCTCCACTTCCAGTTCAGCTGTTATTCAATTGGCTGTAAAGACATTGAAAACGACGGCTTCTGTTCAGCAAAAGGTAATATAAAATACAAAATATATTTCAAAATCAATAAAGAAATGAAAATATTCTTCAATTGTAGACATTGTTTAGACTTAACAACAGTTTATATAAGATATTAATGTTTATTATCTTTTCTCATATAATATTAGATAAGAATTGATGTCTTATTCAGTGATTTATTTATTGATAAGAAACCCTTAAGTCTAGAAATTGTGACCAAAATGTGAATAAAAACATTGAATTAAGTGTTTATTAACTCTTGTATTAAAGGCTGAGATCTTAAGAGAGGCTCAACTGATGTCCAAATTAGACCACAAACACATCGTCCGACTGATAGGTGTCTGTTCTGGCGATCCCTTTATGTTAGTGATGGAATTGGCGCCTTTGGGACCCCTTAATAAGTACCTGTGCGAATCGGGACAGTATATGAGCGACAACTTATTGTTAGAGCTTATGCTTCAGGTGTGCAAAGCTATGCAGTACTTGGAAGACAAGTGCTTTGTGCACAGGGATCTGGCGGCCAGGAATGTACTTCTAGTGACACAAACATTTGCAAAAGTGAGTGACTTTGGAATGTCGAGAGCGCTGGCCATCGGACAGGACTACTATAAAGCGAGAAGTGCCTCTAAATGGCCCCTTAAATGGTATGCACCTGAATGTATATACTATTATAAATTCAGCGCAAAGTCTGATGTCTGGAGTTATGGAGTGACTCTTTGGGAAGTCATGTCCAGAGGAGAGATGCCGTACCAGGTATTGGAGTATTGGATATATTTTGTGATAATTATTACTGAAATCTATTGAAGGGTTTGGACGGACAGGAGATTTTGAAATTGTTAACTGAAGACAAACGCCTTTCCAAACCATTGAAGTGTCCGATAATTATATACCAATTAATGTGGAATTGTTGGCACTTTAGGTATAAATGCAAACATTATTTT
>JAQGAT010001751.1:0-11701 GCA_034687845.1 Pantelozetes paolii
AGTGACCCCTACCTTATCCCTATCTCTTATCATTTGTTTGTTTAGTGCAAAAATTTTACTTGAAACGAGAGTCTATGTTGATAAACAGTCATTCAATTATTGTTGAAGTCTTTAGTGGTTTTGAATTACTGTTCAATAATTTGATGACATTTTTTGGATTAAATATCTATTTCTAAGTAAATGATTGATTGATTGATATTTATATTGAATGAGATATTAAAACCTTTAATAAAAGCTAATTACTGGCAAAATGACAAATATTTTGATTTTAGTTTTTAATCAATAATTATATTTCAATTAGTGTTACACAGAGTTAGACATAAATCGACCAAAAAAGGCAATTATTTTTATTATTGGCCAAAATATTATAAAATTTTAAGTAGTTTTCAAAGATTTGTTTAAATATTTAAATAAAAAGTATTGAAAACAAAATGAGATTATATTTTGTTAAACAAATTCTCAATTTTCAATATAAATTGGTTTTGAAAAGACAGCTCTTATATCATATACTAAGATATCGATCCTTAAATCAACGGCCAATTCTTGTGCGCTAAACCTCTGGTGTCTTCACTGAGGATCACAATTAGATTATAGTATTATATGATTTGAAATTTCATTACTTTTAAGTAATTCTCTTTTCGTTTGACAATAAAAGACTAAATTTTTTACTTAAAGAAAATAAAAGAAAACATTATTTTGAGAGTTGAGTTCAAAAACTATTTGTTTTTATTATTTATTTTTATAAAATTCTTTGCCTTTTGTTTGCATTTCTCAATCAAAACAATTTGACGATTGAATAAAACTGTCAAAACCTTTGATTATTAAAACAAATAAATAATTGTCTGTTTAATTAATGTCAAGAAAACTAACCCATGCATTCATTATAGTAACTGATGTAAGCACTGGTGGTTTAACAAATCTATTCATCAGTTGAGACGAGAATTTATTTTATTCTTGAATATATTGATTGCTTTTCAGAATATTCTTAATTAGGTTTTGATTGAAATCTGTTTTTCATTTAACGACTGTTTTATTGCTAAACAAAACATTGAATTAAAATTAAAAATAGCTTTTATTTAATGTAAATATAATTATTGTATTGACAGTTGGTATCAAGAGTTGAGGCCAATTCGTGTCGCGTCGCCAACAAAGCCGAGAATCAAATCAAAAATAGTTATAAGAAGTTTATTCCGTGTAAGTTATGTCGCAATCATTTTAGCAAACCTTAGATACGTTTCATCTGTTTTCTCACTCAAATTGACTAATGTTTGCAATACTTGTCTATATTTTGAAGATGATTACAATCGGTTTGTATTGCAATCCACATCATTTCAAAAACGCAAATCTGATTACATAAACGCATCTCATATTGACGTAAGTCTTAATATAGTTTCAGATATACTCACAATAACTGAGAAAATAATTTAAGAAATATTAAAATCAGTTTTCAGTCTCTCGAGTATACAATCGGCTCTAAAGGGGTGAAGATTGTGCTTATTATAGAGTATTCATAAACAAAATTACAATTATGTTACAACTCAGGGGTATTTCAATGCAATTAGTAATTAGTAGTTTTTAGATAATTTTTAAAATCACTTTAAATTCACTCTTTTGGGACCCAAACAAGTAATTAACACTATTTGAGCCTAAAATATCAAAACTTCACAAATCATTGAAATTATGTTATAATGAAAATCAGTTATGTGTCAGAGGATGTGAAAATAGAGGTTGTGGTAAATTCAGATAAGTTTAGCTGGATATATTTATTTTTTATTTTCTATTCCCTGATTTTAAAGTGTTTGATACACTTTGTCTTAAATTGTAAATTACTTTCATTTATGTCTTTAAAAATTATCGTAAAAATGCTATAACTTTTGAAACTTTAAGTAATTTTTTGTTTAATTATATCTTTTATTGCTTTAAAAATCTTGAAAAATTAAATCAACTTATATTTAACACAAAAAACACAAAATTGAGTTAATTTTTAGTAATTATTATTATTTTTAAAATTTAATTTAGAGTCTAATTAAGCCCAACGCCTATGTCTGTGCTCAGGGACCTAATGAGTACACTATAATTGACTTTTGGACAATGATATGGCAAAGTCAGTCACATGTGATAGTAATGTTGACCAAAGTGTTTGATTTTATACGTGTTATGTGCGCTCAATACTGGCCCTCAACTCTTAATTCATCAGAAGTTTACGGACCCTTTGAGGTGACACTCATTGATGAAGAAAAAACTGCTGATTATGTGATCCGAACCTTAAAACTAAAATTTGGACCAAATGTTAGAAATATATTAATATTTTTCATTCAATTAATCATTTCTGACATTAGTTTGACATCACTTATAAATAATTGGTTATTCTTTAGGAAACCCTTAAAACCAAACGCACTTCAAGTTTGGACTCAGATTCCGGTGAATATAGGATTTTATATCAACTCCATTACCACAACTGGTCCTCCAATTCCTGTCCATTCTCGGACTCAATATTGAGATTTCGTAAAAGAGTTAAACTCTATTGCGAAGAGTTAAGTGATATAAACACCGGTCCTCTCATTGTTCACTGCAGGTGTAGTTCATTCAACAATTACTATAAATACTAATCCATTTCCTCCGTAATAGTGACGGCTGTGGCAGAACTGGCACTTATGTGTGTTTGGATGCAAATCTCCAATTGGCTGAAGAGGAAGGTTTGGTCGATGTCTTCAATTTTTCTAAACTATTGCGTGAGTCTCGCAAAGGAATGATTGAAAATGAGGTTTGAATTGAAAATAAGAATTTTGTAAAAAAAATGATTAATTGTTTTGTTGTGTTTGCCAAATAGGACCAGTATAGATTTATATATCAGTCCATTGAAGAGTCATATATTTGTGGCAAAACGTGGTTCCCTTCGAGTGAAATATCACAACAAATGAAATACAAGTCAACAAAAAACCCAATTTCTAAACAAAATGAATATCAGAGAGAATTTGAAGTAATTTATTCACACATTGATTGAAAAACTTTGGATTAATTGAAAATTTCTTACACTTTTGAATAGAAATTACTGAAAATGACATCAAAATTATCTATCGGTGAATGTGCTGGCGGTCATAGGATTGAGAACAGGGATAAAAATAGAGACGTTTCTATAGTTCCCCGTAAGTTAACAAAAGAGGAGTTGAGGAGTTGATGGATGAATTCAATTCAAATTATATTAATATTTGCTTCAATGAAATCAATATTTATTATAAAAAACAAATTGAAAATTCATGAGAAATTGCATTCAATTCAACGCATATTTATATTTTAGCCCAAAGTCATCGCAAATACAGAAATGGATTTTTATTAACATTTTTCAAATTCAATTCAATTATTGAATACTATTTTATATATCAATATATATTTTAGAAAATATTTTTATATGATTTCAGATTCAATACAAAAGTGTTTTTTGATTCAAATGTTTAGATATTTTATAATTTTATTTATTTTTTGATTAATTATATTAAATGAAAACAAAATGTTTATTAATTAAACTATAAAATAATTTGTTTCTGATTTTGACTCAGGATATTCAGACACAGAATAAATGATAAATTGTTTGAAAGCCTTGACATGAATTGCAATTCAATTCAGACTTCAATACCATTTCTACTAAATATTTTCAAAGATAAACAAGAAATGAGATTTAAATCAATAATTTTGTTTCAAATATTGTTATTTCAGAGCATTTTTACTCCAAATTCACATTTTGTTTGTCTATTCAGCCGATAATTTTAGGCCATATTTATCATCGTTTCAGTGCAACGAAAGTACAGATTATATAAACGCTGTTTTTGTTGATGTAAGCGATTATAACAGTTATAAAAGTCTTTATTTTCATTTTTTGCATATTTTTATATTATATTCAATAAAATTGTTTATGAATTGTGTTTTAGGGTTACACGAGATCTAAGGAGTATATCGCCACTGAATGGCCTATGAATAAGACATTGTCTGATATTTGGTCTCTTATATACGATCACGACTGCAATTCTGTCGTCATTTTAGGGGGAATTCCTGACAATAATAAAGTAAATAAATATTCAAAATAATTAAAACTTTTTTTATATTAATATTTTGTGTTTCTTTTAGAGTTATCCGCAGTTTTGGCCCAAAGAAAGTGTGAAATGTAAAAAATATGGACCAACATTCTCAGTGGAAACAATGTCCCGGAATAGTCCACCTAGTATCAATTCCTGGGTGTTTAAAATCAATAAAAAGGTCGCCTCTTTGACTGAACTAATGGCTGGTATTAAGGCTGAGCCTAAAGTAACTCAATTTTTTGAATTTAATGCCTGGCCTTACGGTCATAAAGTGCCTTCTTCTACAAATGCTCTGGTTGAATTGATTCATATGGTTGAACGGTGGCGACAACGCACCAGTTATGGACCGGTGCTCGTCATCTCTGCGTAAGATATTTATTATTTGAGTCAATATTCAGCTATTTTTCAAAGTTTAAGAAATCTATTGATTATTTTCAATCAGTTTCTGAACTACTCTATCACTTCATGAGTATATTTCAAGTAATCACTAGTTATTGAGTGAATGTCCACCAAATTTGGGATATTTTTTACAATTCCTTTACTTTTATGTCATTTGTGTTGATTTGAGAATTAGTAGTAATCTTGAACATTTTTATGTATTATCTTAAGAAATGGCAAATCAAGGATCGGTGTGTACTGTGCGGCCAATCTGGCCATTGAACAAGTGGTGGCACACGAAGAGGTGGATATTTTTAATGCTGTGAAGACTGTGCGAAGACATAGACCGGCGCTCATCGAAAATATTGTTAGAGTTTTTGTCAAACATTTAATATTTGGAAACATTTTTATCTAATAAATTCTGATCTCTATTATAGACTGAATACAAGTATTGCTATGATTTGACTCTTCATTACGTTTGTCACTATCTGAACAAAACTACAATCAATTATAGATATAAAAAGTAACTTTTAATAAAGTGTTTAAAAAGTACTTAATATTTAAAAGTTTGACACTTTTTAACGCGATTTTTGAATATTTTGTAATTCAATGTTATTATCAATGAATTTATATCTGATTCTCATATAAGAGATGTTTGTTTAAGATTTCGTAAATATATTTATGTTTTTTAGTAAAAAAATATATTTTTAACTGAAATTATTGTAAATAAAAATCTATTTTTAGTGAAAGACTTCCTTTCAGTTAAGTATTAATAACTAAAAAATGATATTTTCTGTGATTTATAACAGAATTTAGTCTAATATTGAAGATTCAAATGTTAGACAATATTCTTACTGACGATCGAGTCATACGTTAACGTCATATGAATTCTTGAACTGAAGTATTGGCTGACACTTGGATTTGATTTACTGGTTGTATGACATAAAGTACTGTTAGGTATGACTCACTTCAAGACATTTCACAATTTTGTTTCACTTTATTTTATTTTTTGACTAAATCTGAGTTAAAATTTGGTTTTAAGAGTAAATTATAAATTATTTTATATTCCCATTAAATATAAAAAATTATTTTCAAATTGAAGTTAAAATTGAAAATAACATCAAATGAATTGCAAGTTATGTTCAAATGAACAAAATTGTTGATTCATATGATAAGTAAAACTAAGATCTTGTGATACACTCATACACTAATGAACTCAAGGCTTAAGTAATAAAAAGACAAAACATTTAAAAATATTTAATAAAAGTTTTATTAGTTTTTGCATTAAATGAATGTTTTTTACAATTTATATAAAATATTCACAAATATGTCAATAAATAATAATTTTTTGCAAAAGTATATAAATTATCACTCGTTTTGCTCTAAAGCCTGTCCCAAGTCATGTCCCAAATCAATGCTAATCTTCAGGTTTGCTGGTATTTTTTGAGCATAACTATCCATATCTATAGCAGCAAACTGTGCCTCATCTCCGGCCGATGAGAAACCGCAGCTGAAGTTAATATTAGTTCTGGGTCTTTTCAATGCCATATCAATCAATGTTTCAATAGTTAAATGACTGATATTGGGTCGGGAGCTGAACACTATGGACTCAAGTTTAGGACAAGCGGTCAGTACTTTGCAAATACTAGTGTCAGTCATGTCTTTGTGAGCATTGGCTGAATGTTTTAAAATAACTTTCTTCAAAAACTTGAGGCCTGAAAGTGATTGCATGAAGGAGTCAGTCATTTGTTTGTCGCTATCGATGTCAATGATCTCAATGTTTGGCAAAACAGTAGAAATATTGGCAAAAAACTCTTCACTCAACTCCTTGTATGAAATGACCAAATGTTTGAGTTGTGAGCACTGTTTAAAGCACTCGACAGTGCCCTCAAGTTTTTTGGTCACTTCAAAGAACTCGAGACTTAGTTTCTCTATTGAATAAAATTTAGCGAAAGACCAGAAAAACCTGTGACTAATCACTGACTCGTTGTTTATATTGAAATTAAATTTCTTAAGTTGTGAACAGTTTTTCCCGATTTCACAGATATTTTCGTCAATTGTTTGCAAGTCTTCGTCAAAAATACTGATTGAAAGACCCAATGACTGCAAACTCTCAAACTGTGATATATGTGTGATTGCATTCTTCAGCTGATGGCCTATCATATGATAGGTATAGATCTTTATCGCTTTCATTGTCTTCCAGTACTTATCGCTTAAGATCTTTAATTGATTTAATTGTTCAGATCTGATGTCAATTGTTTTGATTGTTTCCAGTTTTGGCAAAAACATCTGATCCTCACTAATGAATGCAGAATTCTCTTCAGAATAGACTTCTTTAACGTTTGGACAGAAGTGGAGGAACTTCTTGAGGAAAACACTGCAATAATTAGAGTCATTGAAACGTATTGTTTGCAATTTGTGGCCATATTTGTGGCCGAACTCAACCAAAGACTTCTCATTGAGACCAAACGGATTGGATTCCAATGACTTCAGGTATTGGCAGTGTTTGCCGATCAGCTCCAGTACCTGTCCGTCAACAAAGCACTGGAAGACGAACTGTGAAAGGAGTGGACACTTCTTGAGGATTGTCTTAAGTGATGGCAAATCGATTGCCTTAAACCCAGAATAGTGTGCAAAACCGGTTGAGTAGTCGCGGACTTCAATGTCTTTCAATAACTTGTTTAAAGTGTTTTGTTCTTCAGTTTCTGAACGATTCAAATGAAGAACAGTTTGTTTGCTGTAAACAACTCGTCGCCACTGTTTGGACACCGACTCTAACGACACTTTATCACTGAATGGCAGGTATGAGAGAATCAGTTCCACTAAATCATCGCCGAATCTGTCCATAGAGTCCACCGCATAGTCCATGTCTGAGGTCTGGCGTCCGTATGTGTACGACTGGCCACTGGTTCCCTCTCCCAGGTCTGCCAACACGTTATCGTCGTCGGTGTGATACAGACTCAAGTCATTGAGCCGTTCACTCATCTGATCCAAAGACTTGTCTTTAGTCTCAAGTGTTTTGTCACACATTTTATTTCACTTAAAACTGAAATCAATTGACTTTTCGTCAGAATATTCTTCAATACAAACAATGTTTGAAATTATTATCAATTCTTACCTTAAGTTTGTTTAAGAGCTAACTATAAGTAAAATTTCAATATAAGGGGTAAACTGAAGGAATAAACTGAACTAAACTGAATCGTTTGAAAACGCAATTTCAATATTTATGCTAAACTTGTGATAAACTCCCACTTTATTTGCGTTTAAGATATGACACAAATTGACGTAACATTTGGTATCAAATAATCGTTAAATGAAAACATGTTTAAGACTTTTTCATCACTACTTTGCCATCCAATGCAAGGCTTGTAGTGATAGGAAAGAACCAGAACTTTGTTAGTGATAACTGGTTTCTGCTCTCAGATTCAGTGGTTTAGTGTCTGAGCAACAGTTGCTAACAGTGCTGAAGAACGCCATTCAAACGTTTGTCAGATAATTGACATCAAGTGTTGCAAACGTTTGCCAACAATACTAAAACCAATATATCTTTACTTTGTTTTGTATTTATATTTTCTACTCTTGACTTACAACTGTTCCTACTTATTGACCTTGCTCATTTGCTCATATGCTTGCATCAGTCACTTTACAAATCATATGTAGTATATAAAAAACAATTAACAAATATATGTATCAATTTTACAAATGATTAAATAAAGTGTTGTTTTGTTTGAAACAAAAGTTCACTTTTAAGAGTAGAAAAAGTTTAACATATTTTTAGACAAAGATCTCAAATATAATAAAAAATTGTGAAATACTTGAGAAATCAATGTTTTCACCAGAATTTCAACATTCAATTAGATTTGCATTCATTTGTAATTAAATTTAGAAATTATAATGACTTGTAATAAAATATTTTTTTTCATTAAATATGATATAAAAAACTATTTATTGTTTTCATATCTCTTATAAAGAATTGAAGCAAAACTTGATATCAAAAACCTTTTGGTTTAATGTTTTGACTAAAAATTAGATTAAAAATAGATTTAAACGAGTAATTAGTCAGAAGAAGAAGAAAAGTTTAAGAAAGGGATGAAATCACGAGTTCTTCAAACCAACAAAAATTTGTGCACAAAATAAGACACTTAAAAGAGTTAGAGAGCATTGAAAGCAATGAAAGCATTGAATATTTGCCAATGAGTTCACAATTTGTTGAAAAAGTTATTCAATATTTCAATTGAAAAATATTATACAAAAAATCAATTCATTTTCTTAAACTGTTTATTAAAATAAACTATTGATTTGAAAATTATTATTAATTGTTTGTCAACACATCATCTTTAGTGCTAAATAGCGTCGGGATTTTGATTTAGTAATTTTATGTTTTGAAAGGATTGGGTTATTTAGGAAACGGATGTTTTCTGTTTATAGACTTATGTTTTTAAACATTTATTTATATCTTTGAATTGATTTAAATAAAAATCTTAAGACATTTTGGGCTTAAATATAGAGAAAAGTGTTTTTGTTTTCAGTTTTAAATTATTTGTTTTTATCGCTAATTTTGTTTTAACTCTAATAAACATTATTTTAGTTTTTAAGACAAACATGAAATTCATTGCAGTATTTTTGGATATTTTTTACTTAGTATGCAATAAAATATTTGTTTAACGATTGAAGGATTTCTGGGTTTTATAATGACTTTTGATTTTTATATTTATTAGCAATTCATTGAAAATATTGTTAATAATTGAAGAAAGGACTGAAATTTTCTCAGATTATTACTGATATTAAATCCGATATTGAATAATAAACTTTAGAGTCCTTCCTGTGAGACAATATTTAAAACCCCGCATAGTTTAGATATTTCGTGAGATCTCTTTCAAAACATCTACTATTAAAGGAGAAATTATATTTAATACCAAATTTAATGCATTTTTAATATTTAAGTTAAGAATTCAATAAATTATTAAATATTTTTCAATATTTTAGTAAAACATAAAAGTTTTTATTTTAATTCTTCAATGAAATGATTGAAAACATATAATAAGTAAAATATAGATAAACATGTGTTTAGATTACACGAGAGATAACACTTGTTATCCTCTTTTGTAAGGATTCTTATAATTTGTATAAAAATTCAATTTAAAACTCATTTCATTTTTTTAGTAAATATTTTTATGAAACAAATCATGAAATTATCAAAAAGTGTTTGAAATATATTTCTGAAATTCAATGCAAATGTTTGTAAATGATATAAAAAAGTACAATAAGTTTAAGTCAATCATTAAATACATAATCAATTCACTGATAATTTGTTTTGTGATCTCTATTACTGTTATTTTCATTTTGTTATTTATTCCTCAAAGTAATAATTACAGCAGAAGTTATAACCGGGATCTTTTGGAAAATACAAGTGATGACAATAGAGATGACAATCCGCTCCCTATTTTAGTATTGAAACCAAAGACAACATCCAATCCTATACTAGAAGTGAAGGAAATTATATTCACAGAAACTATGACTGAAACTAATGATTCAAATGATTTGATTGAATCGAAAGTAATTGAAAACAAACTTAAGACAAAACTTAGAAATTATTTTGCCATCACTTCAACTCCAGGGTTAAGTGCATCTGATTATTGCTATCTTATCTGTGAAAATGACCCTTCAAAGGGGGGCGAAAAATGCAATTGTGATGATCCACCCTTTTATAACAGTTGATACAAGAGTTCTCAACTTTGTGTAATAATTAACTCAAATTTATAAGAAATAAAAATGAAATAAATTTTCATTTAATCTGAAATATATTTAATTTCAATCACTTTACTCAGTGTTTTAGTGTTTTCATTACAGTTTGGGTTAATTTAGGGGAAGAACGCTATCGGGTGGGTTTGGAGGGGCCGGGTAGGTTGAGGGGCGGGTAGGTTAGGGGCGAGTATGACAAAGGCTAAGTGATTAAATAAATTGAAAATAAAACTTCACTGTATAAAACTTATGAAAATAATTTTGACAACGATTAACACCATTGATATCATTCATTGTGTGCTCAGAATCAGTCTTTAGACGATATCTTTGTCGTTTTGAATAGCAATTAAAAAACAGTTTATTTTATCACTTTTCACACCCTTTCTCACACCTTTTCTCACCAGAAGGATGGCAACAAAAATTATAACCATTTTTGTATTGAATATAAAATTTAGTAAATGTTTGAATGTTTTGAACATTTTATTCAATGAATGAATGTTTGAAATAATCATTGTTTGCATTCATTCAACAATACTTTGCAATAATTTTCATTCAAGTAATCAATAGTTGAATTCAAAAATCAATTCAAACAAACATTTATATAAAAAGTTTGCAATCGTTTCGGTCTTTCGATGGCAGCGAAGAGGACGGTGAGGAAAGGGGTCAAGAGGTGTGGTAATGGGAAACAGTTGATCAGTGCTCTCAGTGCTGGAGGAAGAGATGGTGAAAGGAAATGGTTTATCATTGAATTGAGTTCACAGAAGAGAAGTTCCACTCGAGTTAGAAGAAGAGGGAAACCAAAGGTAGCGCTGAAGAGATGGTTAGTCATTGAATGTAAGCCAAAGAAGAAAACCAAAAGAAATGGTAGATTAGACTCAAGAGATCCAACAAAAAGAAGTAGAGGTCAGAGAAGGAAGAGAAGCACTCGGAGGTCAGGCCGTCGTCACGATTAACAAGAAAAGCGTTATTCAAAAAAGTTATGTATTCTTTGATTTGAGTTATATTTAAATAAATATAAAAAACAAATCATTTTATAAACAATTAATTAATTATTGAGAATATTATGGTATCCGGGGTTTGAGGACAGGGGTTGGGGACTGGGTTTGGGGACTGGAGTTGAGGAACATGGGTTGGATTTTGGATACAATTAAAAACAATTAAAAAAAATTAATGTTTATTATTTGAACAAAAATTTTATTTCATTTAAAATTAAATAATATTTTATAGAAATTGTATTCAATATTTATTTTAATAAAAATGACATTTAATTGCATATAAATATGAGATCTGATTGGGAAGAGATGATTGTGTGAAATGACATGGGATTGTCTAAAGTTGTGAGATATTAAACTCTAATTCCTTTTGTATATTAAACTAATAAACCTTTTATCAAATTTGTGTTCAATTTCTTCCAAACTGTGACTGAATTTTACACAAATTATTCAAAACTTAAATAAATTGATAAAAATATTAACAATTATTTTGTAATCACTTTTCATGAATCATAA
>JAQGAT010001752.1:0-11698 GCA_034687845.1 Pantelozetes paolii
AGGGTCTGGATATGTATTTTCCAGAAGATATTACCTTTCTTGCAGAACCGGGTCGTTATTATTCTGAGTCAGCCTTTGCTCTCATGACTCGAGTTATAGGAAAGAATATCCAAGAATATAATGACAGCAAAACAATTATGTATTATCTGAATGAAGGCGCTTATGGCTCCTTCTCTGATGCCATCATCGATGACAAGCTTTATAAACCCATTCCTATCCTCCGTAAGGAATGTCAGCTAAGTTTGAGGAATTGTCAGCGAAGTATCCTTTGGGGTCCGACGTGTGATAGCTATGACTGCATACGAAAGGACTTCAATTTCCCGGAACTGTTTATCGGGGAATGGGTTTTGTTTGAAGATATGGGCGCTTACACTTTGCCTAACGCTAAGTATGGCTTCAATGGCATCCCTTCCCCCAAATACAAGATATTTGTCTCAAAAGCGACGGAAAATTTGGTGAAAAATTCGCGAAACTTTGAAAAAATCAATTCATTATTATTTGATGTCAAGTACTCTGAGATAATCGTTGAATCGGTTTGGTATCAAAAGTGATGTCAAACCTCTGTTAACACAAGAATTTATTGATTTTTAATTATACATAAAAATCTAATGTTTTCTTAATTGTAAAAAAATTTATTATAAATTATAAGCAATAAAAATATTTTACAAAATTAATTAAATCAATGATTATTTGATACTAAAATATTTTCAGCAGGAGACTTTCAGCTGATAATAGTGAGTATACAAATGAAAATGATCCAGAATTGTTTCGCCTCAAATAAAAATAGTTGGCCTGTGTTAGACCCCAAATAAAAATTTCGTAGTTTGTTATCAATAGTAATCTACTTTCACTCATCGTTTCATAAGCGTTGTTATTATCTTCAACTGGGGTCGGGGGGGGAGAGAGAGAGAAGCAGTTCTGGGTCATTTTCATTTGCGTTCTCACTATTATCAACTGACAACCCCCTGTAAATTACATTCCCCTGAAACTATTTCAATGCACTTTTAAGTAAAAGTATATCAATCAGTAATAAAGTATTTTTGCCTAACAATGAGGAAAATTCCCAAAAGTTGTTAATCAAATAATTTTTATTACAAAACTTGTATTAAATTTAATATCGCTTTAATCAATTAAATTAAATTTTGTTTGAGTACTTCAATTCACTTCAATGCGTTTATATTCCGCATTAACCTTGATCACTTCTTTAAAATGTTTAGTTACTCAATAAAATAATTAATTGTATCAAAGTATTTGCGCAACTATTATGTAATCATGGCACTTTTATATGAAATGTATTATAGTGACAGTAAATGTTAATTGTGTGGTACTTTAACTTAGCCGGGTCAACGCTCAAGGATTTTACATACAGTTTACATGTGTTTCTATGGGTAGTTAGCGTAAGAGAAGTAGCCAGGTGCGTTTAATAAGTAATTATTTCACTTTATTACCGGTACTTTTGAATCTAAAGTCTAGACAACATTTTTAAGATCCTCTATAATGATAAATGATCATGGTCCAAATAGTTGTTATAAACATAGAGGAACAAAATTAAATGAAACTTAAATTGATACTGTAATTCATTTTAATGTTCACCTTGTTAACTAAATTCAGTTAAGAATTCAAGCGAATTTAATTTAAACAATTAATGCTCATTTGAATCAATTTATTATACATTTAGGAACTAGGTCAACAAATATTTCATCAAAAATGATAATGCACAATTTTTAAGATAATTCATTTCAAATACAGAATTTATTTTATTTTTATAAAAACACCATACTCATTTTCAACAAGGTCTCCAATCAAACTCAGTCGTACTTTATAGATTTCATTACATCATAGTCAATGTTTAAGCCTTTTTAACACTAATGCCTACCACAATAGCAGTAAACACTACACACAAAAGGGTCCAAAAGGTGTTCCACAGAAATCACATGTGTTTTCAATGCATTAAAGTATTTGTTTACATCATATTTAAGTGATTTTTTGTTTTTTGAATTGAGTTTAATGATTAAAAATTAAATGCAATTAAGTCATGAAAATCCGAGAGAAATACGAAAACCTATTAATAGTTAACAAAGAATTGAAGAAACGATTGAATGCTTTGAACACAAAGTTAACGATAAGTGAAGAGAAGCTGTCGTTAAATGAATTGGCGTTTCAATTGTCACTCAAACTGATCCAACACCTGAAGACCGAGAACCAACTGCTGAGGTCATCCCAAGACCTCACCAATCCGTTCGCCCATCCGTTGAACGCCTTAGTGGTGGAGACGTTGGACAACACTATTGTCATCAATAATACCAATGACTTAAACGACGACCACTTCATCGCCGCCGACAACAACACCACTACTACTCAGCTCTCGATTGTGGCCAACAGTCCGTCGGCAGACAATTGTGGATCAGATTTATGTAAAAGTGATTTAATAGCCGTTGAGTACGAGAATGAGATCAAAGAGTTGCGCGAAGAGTACCAACTCTTGTCCCGTTTGGCCATCGATGAGGTGCTCATCACACACGAGGATCAGCTCAACGCTAAGAGCCATTTGTCGGACTCAGAGGACAGCAGTGATGAGTGTCAGCCGATGGACGTCGACGTCGACGTCGAAGGTATGCAATGAGTGGCCAATAGTTCCCGAGTTTTAGCCATTGATTTCAATTCTTGTCTTTAGTGTCAGTGAAAGCACCAAAAGATGAACAAAAGTGCAAATACTGTGGCAAACGGTTCACCGAAGAGCAACTGCTGGTCAGCCATAAAGCCCTTCACCAGACCTCCGATGGACAGCAGATCCGATGCGCTGAAGACATGTGCGGCCATCAGTTCAACACTAAACACGAACTCAAAGGTCATCTGAAGAGCGTTCACTTCAATAGGACTAAAGAGAGGCCCAAATGGTTGTCATTAGACAACAGTTTGCGTACCTTTGAGTGCAAACAATGCAATAAAGAGTTGTCTTCAATGCAGGCCTTAAGACAACACCAGAAAGTGATTCATAATATGATCTCTTGGTTTAAGTGTAAGTTCAGTGGTTGTGACCAGAAGTTTGAAAAGAGCACTGAACTGCGCGCTCACGAAGAACAGCACCGGAAAGAGCACACAGTTATCGGTATTTGTGTCCCATTTTTGGTCTTAATTCAAATGTTTTAATCGCTTTTTTGGCTTAGATTTCAAACATACGCCAAACAAGTCGTCAGTGAATGACCACAGCAGTAGTCAACTGTCCAACTCATCCAAATCTGCAGTTCCTGAAGAGCCTAAGTTCAAGTGCACATACGTTGGATGTAAGGCCTCTTATAAACATAAAATGAGTCTTAAAAAACACGAACAGAGCTCTCATTGTAATTCAATTGTGGATACCGTTTCCGCCACTGGTAATGGTCTACCGGTGCAGGCGTTTGCCGGCACTGATATGAAGTCTAGACTCCAATTATTGGATCTTTTTTATGCAACGCAGAAAAAGCAGACAGAGTTGTGATACCCGTCCACTAGTTTCAGCTTTTGGACAGTTATTTCATTCAATCAATCATTTGTTAGAAATTGCAATCAAAAGGTCAAACATTTTGGTCAAAGGTTTGACCGATATTTCAATTCTGAACGCATTTTGTGCTGAAATTCAACGCATTTTCTGTCAATTGTTTTGAATTTTAGTTTTGAATACAATTTTTGATAACTATTTCCACAGAAAAGAAAGTCAAACAAAGGGATCGATAGCTAAAGGGAAGGGGTATTTGAGAAAAAATATTTGATTCAAAGCACTGGTTGTAATAATTTTGTCATTTATTTCATTACACTTTGTGTTTGACATTCAATTGATTTTGTCGTCTATTGATTGAAGTTTTCAGTTCAGACCAGACGTCCGTTCCTTTGGTATAGCATTTAACAGCAAATATGAGACTCGAGTCTCAGTTAAAGTTGAGTACAATGGAGTGGACCATCACTTGAAAACGACTGTCCGTTTCCATTCAGAGGCAGTTATAGTCCGGAAATGACACGTCTATTACCCAAACAATGGGAATGTTGTCAAAGATTTTATGTATTATTTTGATTGCATTTTTGGCACTTCTTATGTACAAAACGTGTCAAGAATTTAGTCTTTATTAATGAAACGAAAGAATTCTTTGTTTGACTTTTTTTTCAGTGATTTTTGACATTAAAATTGATTTTTGTTTTCATTTTTCAATCAAAAAGTGAAACTAATTATCATTTAAATCGCTTTTTACAGATATTTGTTGTCAAAAGTGATGACTAAATGAATGATTCAGTAATTAATTGAATATTTTTTATATGAATTGCAAAACATTTTTCACAAATCATGTGTTAATTATTTAAACCTTTATTTTCAATCATTTATTTTTCATTAATTTGTGATTTAATTGTCATTTTATAATATAATATCAATGAATTATTACCTACTGTTCCTATTAATTGATCAAATATCTCAAAGCACTGGTAGTTTGAGATTATTTTCCGTTACTTTAAATGATTTTTTTCTCTTATTTGAAATAAAAGTTGTTTTTAAGTGAAAAAACTTTTAAAAACAAATTCTTGTGTTTTTTATATTCCTATCATTGGTTTGAATGTACAATAAATTACTGCACAGTAAGCCTACGGTGCGATCAATAGTATGTCCAGACCTTTGAGACCTTGTCCTCAATATATTATTTATTGGATTAAAAACTTTTATCGTTTTTTGGTCTAAAAGTAATAATAGTTTTGAAAAGCAAGCAAAAAAAATCTTATCTCTGTATAACAGTCACAAACATTACAATCCCTCCTCTCCTCCCTCTAAGTGCTGTCTCATTGACTTGTTTTTCAAGCAAATCCCAGAATCCTTTGTTTATTACTTTTTCTTCATTTAATCCGAGTCTTAATTATATTTAAGACTCAGTTTGTGATTAAAATTTATTTGTTTTGTGTTTAAAAACAACAAAAATATTACTAATTTTTAAACAAATCTAAAGACAAATACAATTATAAATGAAAATCATTTTCTCATTCATTACTTGTAATTAAAAGTAAAAAAACAATTAAATTAAAATATATTTTCAAATCACTGTTCAATCACTGATCAAATGATTTGCATATTTCCCCTCCGCTTACAGAGAGTACTCTCCACTTTCTATAGGTTCTGGGAAACGGTATGTGTTTTATATAAATTGAATTAATTAATAATTTCATCAGAAATTTCAACACAAGTGTATGTATTGAAGAATAAAACAAAAACAAAACTCAGAATATATTTCAGAGAATATTCTTTAAAACAAATTAATTGTAAAAAGGGTTTAAAGTGTTGTGAATATTCTTCGCCGAAGATATTAGTGTTAAAATTCATTGTCAAATGCTATATAAAAGTGGAATCAAAAGTAAAAAACTCTTATTTCATATCCACTCAAAATCCACTTAAAACTTAAGGTCTTATCACTCAAACTAAACATTTTGAGTGTTTGTCAGAAATACTTATTGAGTGGTAAGAAAAAAATGTAACACAAAACACAAGTTAAGAATCAGATATAAAGTGAGCAAAAAAGTATTGCTTAGGAGAGGGGAAAGGGGAGAGAGAGAGAGAAGGAGACCCAGAATCGTTTGTGAATACAATTGTATTTTAAGGGGCAATCAATTTATTTAAACATCAGAAAAGATGTGAGAAAAATATAAAATGCATTTCAAATGTCTGTTATTTTCATTTCATTCATTTGCTGTCACCTTTCATTGATATTCTCTGTGCGCTGGCATTCAAACTGTCGTTTAGTGTTTGTATTAAACAATAAAATTATTTTCAAAAAAATGTAGTTTTTCTCTGCATTTCCTAAGTGTTGTATAAGTACCACAACTTTTACATGATTGCGAATATCGATTCATACAAGTGTTGAGCACCGGGTGCTTGAAGATGGCAGCTCAGGAGCTGAGACGATAACAATATCAAGAATATTCTTGATTTGTATGAAGATTTCAATTAGACCTTTCATATATAGGTTAGGATTGGGTGAATGTGAACTCAAATTCTTTGAATTCAAGTAATGTTTTAAAGCAATAATTTGTGTAAAAATTTTAAACAAAAATATATGAGATTTGTTCACAAAATTCAATTAAACTTTTTATTGGACACTAAATATCTTTATATAAGAAGTGTTTTGCAGTGAAATAGAGATTTATTTAATGATAAGATTGTAATAAAGAGATGAAATATTTTTCTTCACTTTTAAAACATTTGATTAGATTTTACATATCATTAAAAGCGTTTGAGAATTGTTCACAAAATTCAGTGAAAAACAATGGTTTTCAGAAAATCTTTCTGCTATTGTGTAGGCGTTTGAGAGGCGAGAGAGTGAAAAGTGATAAAAATCCGTTCCTATCCTTGAAATTCATATGTAATTTATAACTCAGTTTTGATAATCAATTTCAAAAACAAATGATTTTTTTGACACTTCATTATTAATACCAGATCTTTATAACTGCAAATCATTAACTGATATTAAATGAGATTTTTTAAAAAACAGATTTTATTTCTTCACAAGAAATACAATACTTTAATACAAATATTGAGCGAAAATTTATTTAACCACAAAATTTTCAATTCATTTATCAATGAAAATGAAATTTTATACAATTAAACCATATATTAATACATTTGTTTCAATTGGTTTACAGAGTATAACTTTGTCTAAAATAAGTTACGATATTGTCTAGAGTCTAGCACCTCAATCACTGGGCTCTAGAGCCCAGTGCCTGTAGATGGTCTTTTCAGCGCTCATAGCTAATTCCTGGTGCACTTTATAAATGCGCCTGGTGCGCTATAGTAGATACCACTGTGCTTTTGAGGTGCTAGGTCTAGACTTTAAACATCAGACACTGTATCTGATTATCAAATTTAATTCAAATACTTTTGTAGTTTTACTGTAGATATGAATAAATTATTTTCAACTTATCTCAAGAGATAAGTGAAAAGATATGGAGAGAGAGAGAGAGAGAGAGAGAGAGAGAGAGAGAGAGAGAGAGCGAGAGAGAGAGAGAGAGAGAGAGAGAGAGAGAGAGAGAGAGAGAGAGAAAGAATAATGAATTGAATTTTATAAAAGTTTATTTAAATTTTGTTTTGAAATTCAGTTTTTCCAAGAAATAAATTAAATTCAGTGAAGATTTATTGAATTCACCTCTTTATAGGCCCATTAACTTCAATCATGCTCAAATTTACTTGGTAAATTATAGGGGCATTTGTTTAACTATTTGCTACACTGTTAGCTATCATCCAGTTCTTTGTTTTATTGATTTTAAATGTGGTTTTATGTGAAATAAATGGTTATGTGATTACAAATATAAAAATCATTTGAATAATAATTGAGTGCTTTTTCCACTCATTTTGTTTAAATGTTGTTTTTATTTGTTTGCTATTGAATCAGACATTCATCTCAAAGCTTGCAATCAATTATTTATTAGTTTTTGCTTACATAAAGTGCAGACAATTTATAATCTGTTTGTATTGTCTGTTCAGAGGATTTTGAGTAAAAACAAGAGATTAATAAAAGTTTAATTAAAATATATAAACAAATAGTTAATTAATTTTCAGTTAAAATCATTGGGATTTTAAATTTACATTGAATACAAATTATAGACAATTAAAAAGCAAAATATAAAACAAATTTTTGGCAAATATTCTCAAAACTTGAAAGTCTTTTCAATAGATTTTTAAAACCAATAGATAAGAAACGCATTCATTTGAATACAACATAAAAATTGATTAAATATTATAATGAGATTGAAATGAGAAAAAAAAGTAAAACTAAAATAAAAATTGACTTTCAATTCAAATTCAATGAAAATCTATTCAATATTTAAAGCACCAGAATATTCTTAATATCCTTAGAATTCAGCGAATATTTCCTTAAATAAAACTTTTATTAAATAAAAGTATTTCAATGTTTAGACTATTATTCTTAATATTATAAAGAAAATGTGAAAATATTGCACAAAATATGTGCACTTTTTTTGTTAACAATTTTTTTAAAACAATTTTTCATAAATAACACAAATATTTGTTGTTTTACTCGTTTTTGACTTAAATTTTAAAACAAAATTAAAATTAATATACATTTAAATGAAGAAAAATGCTATTCCTTTGGCACTACAACTACATTAGTGTTAAAAACTCTTTTCACAAATAATTAGTATAAATGAAAGAGTATTTTGTATTTTTCAAAACAACACATGAATAACAGGAATAACTCCTTAATTGAAACATAAAAGACAGCATTCATTGAGTCCTATGTTTGTGAGATTCAAAGCCCCTTAATATTTGACTGAAATTAATGTCATTTGCGATCAAATTATTTGAGCTTAAGATTAGGGCATCGGTAGCTCTAATTGGTATTTATTGGCAATCAATGCTAACCTCATATCAACTATAGATTCACGTCTACTATGAATAAGAAATAGTGAACAAAAATACATTAAATTTAGTTTAGTTTACAATTTATTGATTGCCCTTTCAGTCAATAGTGAAACGGGAATCGATGGCACCCGACTGTTAGGGGGGAGTAGGTCTAGATTTTCAACACAATATATACAGATATTTCATCTCTAAAAAGTATTCAACGATACGATATGTGTATTAAGAGAAAGCGTTGAATGTATTGATTTGGCTATAAATCTATTAAAAGATGTGAAAAACTCAATGATTTTAGAGTAGAGGTACGGTTTATAAGTTATGACTGATGGCCAGGCCTTGAATATTTATGAAAGACAAATAAATTATCAATCGTTTTATTGATTCAAATATTAATAACAAATTGTTTTATGAATTTGAAAAATCATTTAACGATTAAAGGTGTTATGAATTTTTCAATATTAAAGGCGAAACAGATTTCTCACAACTAAACCTATAGTTTGAAAAATGAGACAAAACTCTTGAAAAGACTTAACTTTTTTATATCAAATATTTTTAAGCATATAGTTATGCAATAATGTGTTGAGATCTAGACTTTTGTGTGGGTGTGGGTGTGTGAGGCCTATAAGGAAATGCATTTAAAGAGGAAACTCTTAATTAGATTTGTTTTATTCTGAACTTTGAGACAATATATGCAATTATTTAAATTTGCCAGTGTGAATCTATTCATTCATTGTATTTTAATAGATATTATTATATCAAGCAGAGTTTTTACTTTTAATACTACAGTGAGATTTCTTTACTAAAAATGTCAAAGGTTAATTGATTATTGACAATTATATTCCCAATGTGTTTTTCCCTATAAATTTTATGCCCCTTTAAGTTCATCGCCAAATATAATTGAGATATCTCTGAAGTGATCGATTTTTGAATGATTAATTGAGCCTGGTATACTGAGACATTGATAAAATGAGTTTTAAAATTGATTGTTATTTTATACAAACAATAATTAATCAAATTATGAATAATATTTGGTTTTGTTTTCAATTTTCAATAAGACTTTTATAATTTAAATATGTTTTTGATTGCAAATAATTATTTCCAAAGCTTTAGAAACCAATTATGAATTAATTGAATCAATAAATTGAAAGCCTTTTTAAAACCTGAAAAATCTTTGAACAAATAAATGGTTAGAAATGATGTCATTATAGGCTATAATTTGAAGAATCTTTTCAACCAATGATTTTGACTATAAATCAGATGAGAAAATGAATATAATGTTCATTCAAGTGATCATTAATGGGTTGTCATTACTCAAAGTAGTGGTGAAGTGTACGAGTATATGTGTGTCAGTGCGAGAGACCAAAGAATATTCTGATACAGAATAGCATTATTGGTGTAAATGACTCACAAATTTCACATTTATTTCAGGAAATTCTGTACATTATATACAAAATCAATAGAAATATTGAAAAAATTGATTTAAAAATAAAAATAAAATCTATTTTATAAAAAGTTAAGCAAAAAATTTGATAACATTTTTCTTCAATGAAATAAATTGTCATTTTATGAAAACTCTTGCTTTGATTTGCAATAAATTATCTAAAATTTCATAATTCAATGAAAGGTTTTATTACTCTATGAATATCATTGATAGAGTTCATGGCCAGCACTCATAAGAGCAGCCATCGATTACTAACCCGTCCCGACAAATGGCTGACCTGTCATCAAATGTATAAATAGTAAGTGCAGTGGAAGTCGTCAAACATTGTTACAGAGATTGAGTGCTGACTTACAATAAAACTATTAAATGAATTGATTTCTTATTTCAAACAATTCATTGATATTTCACTGAATGTATAAAATCTTATTTCAAAATAAGACTTGAAGTTAAGTCTAGAAAATGACAACAAATGGTCAAAAAGTGATCGATTGTGGGGTTATATAAAAATCTATGGACTCTGACAGTGAGATCTGTTGAAACAAAGTTTACTATTTTACCTTTCACCATTATTAGCATATGAATATAAAAGAGAGATAAAAGTACATTTTAAATATTTTTGTCCTAAATAACAAAGATGAAATTTGAATTATTCATGAATGCAGGATTTTTGAATATATAGGTACAAAGGATGTAATAATGATTTATTGACCTAGTATGAATAAATAAAAATTTAAAGTATGATAAATGAATAACAAATTTGATAAAAGTTTGTTTATTATTGAATTTGTATTAAACTTTTGTTAATAAATATATTTTTAATTTAAATTGAAATTGAATTACTGCTTATGTGTTAGTAATTTGTTCTTGATAATTGTTAATTAATAAATCATTATCCTGTTTAGTTATCGTAGATATTTATATACACTCCTAACAAATTATTATCTACCTTTCCATTTACTAACATCATCAGTGCTAATAAACAGGTGACTATCAGTGCTTACAATTCATTCAAGAATTGATTACTTATTTAAATTAAAATTATTGAATGCTTTAAACAATTATTAATTCAATGATAAAGTGATCGATAAATACAATAATAATTGAAAGCATTTTACAATAACTTTGTGTATATTGTTATCAAATAAAAGTGAAGACCCATTACATCCAATGTCAGACTCAACAAATTTGATGCCGCACTCAAGGTTTGAAAATATGTTAGGCCTATGCACCGGCGCTCTAAATATACCCCTGTTTTGAATGGGTTTATATTAAAAATGATTATTTATTTTATCTATTGATAACTGTTTTGAAAATTAATTAAAGTTTAATTTGTTTTATAATTGATGTGAAAAACAATTATTACTTTTATTTATTGATAAAATTTGTAATGCTTTAAAAATGGGTCGATAACAAGGCTATGGAAGCTAATCTTGCTCAGTTTTAATACAATTATTGATTTCAAATAACACTTTAGTCTATAATCCCTATAAACATATTCAGAGACGCTTTGATGTTAAGGTCAGACAAAATGTTACTTAAATGTAATTTTCGTGTAAAGTATTGACACAAAACAAAAACAAAAATCAAAGTCAACACAAATTAAAATCATTTTTAAACATACATTGAATAAATATTAATTAATAAATATTTTGTCATCAAATGAAAGGAAACTTTCAGAATATTCAGTGCTTGTATTATCTAGGTCAAGGGTGTAATAAGTCAGGGGGTATAATGAAATGTAGTCATATTTTTCATATATAGTAATCTATTATAACTACATGAAACTTTCAATTTAGTTTTCTTAATATTTTTATGTCGGGGGAGGGTAGGGGAGAGAGAGAGAGAGGGAGAGAGAGAGAGAGAGAGAGAGAGAG
>JAQGAT010001753.1:0-11683 GCA_034687845.1 Pantelozetes paolii
TAAGTTTAAATTCAATACATTAACAAACCCTGAATAAAATGTCTATTGAATAATACTGTAAATCCAATTCAAATGTGTAATAACTTTTACAAAATATGTATAACCTTTGGATTCAGTGCTGCACAGGAAAGGTTGGGGAGTATTACTGTTTGGTTCTGGTAATATTTCATCCCCCTCAGTAATACCTATTAATACAGCTCTGGACTCATATTTGTCTATATATTGAACTAAACCACTGCCAGAATCACCCTTTCATTTGATGTTGAAATCAATTAAACAATTGAATAATTGATTGTTTACTTACAGAACATGTTTTCATTCTTGAAAAGTTGGTTCTGGAACAGATAGCCTTATCATCATAACATGAACGCAAACTAAAATCACCTCGTTGCAATATTATGGGATCAATATCCAATGCAGAATAACCCCAACCAAACACTGTTGCTCTTTCGTCATCAATGTTTGGGTCACCGGTGCTCTCCGGAAGACATATAGTATTGATGTGAATGTTTGGACCGTTATATTCAAGAGTGGGTGTGAACTCAAAATTGATATCTAATTCAATGATACCAATGTCATTGTATCTAAAGAGTGTAGTAGTATCATCTTTACTTTTGATATATTCCGGGTGAATATGTGTTTTATAATTTTCGGGGTCTCTCCACTCACCTCTAAATGTTCTGTCACTTCCCGCGAATACTCTCATAGGAATGTTATTCCTTATATTAGAAACTCATGAAAATAAGGGGTATTTTTAAAATATCATTGATTACATCAAACAATGACCTGAAGTGAGAATATGTCTGAATGTTATCAAAACTCCTGAACATTGATAGTCAAGAGTAATATTATTTTCTAGTTTAGCCAACTGAACTGTCCAGGGTGCTTCTCGTAAGGTTATATCTCTTCCATTTAAGACTCTTTCATTCAACGACTCATTCCAAAAGTGATTTGATGTATGACTTATGGCATCAAAAATTGTATTGTTTTTCATTGAATGGCGAAAACAATTGTTTGGATAATTGACTCCAAACCGGAAAGGATGGTAACGAAGACCACAGATATCCCAATCCTTTTCAGGTATTCTACGAGAAAAGTCTGGTTTATATATGAGTCCATCGATTACTTGAAACATAAGAAAAGGTAAGTTTAAACTTTAAAGTCATTTTTGAAAATATGTTTACAATTAATAATATTTTGGTATAAAATAAACGCAATTAAGAAATGACTTAACATTTGATGAAAACTAAACATTAAGTGTAAATAAGTTATAAAATGAAAACAAGACTTTAAGTTAAGACAGGAATTGATGTAAAGTTGAGAATATTCTTTGAATTCATTATAATATTTGAAAATCTCGTGAATCTTAAGAGCCTTTAAGACATTAAAAATTATTAATTACTTTAAGTCTTATTAAAAATTTAAGAGTTTATTGAATACAATATACAGTATATAACCAATACTAAGAGGAAATGAAGAAATAATGAAATAATGTTTTAATGAGAAAAACTGTAAATATCTTTTGTATTGATTGCAAATTTGATGAATTATTTTTCAGTTTTATTTTAACCCCAGGTTTAGTTACACAACAATTATTTAAATGAAGTTTTCGCACAAAAGTCTAATCAAATATTTAAATCCAAATTCACTTATACTTAATGTCATTCCGTTTGACACAAGGGTTTAATGAAGGACTCTATTGAGACATGACTTTAGCCTAAAATTGCTTTTTGTATAGCACTTGACAATTGGTCACAGGATTTGGATGTCATGTCTTATATCTATTGTTATTTACGACAACAAACACTTAATTCAACATAAGATCCACAAAAGATTTAATTGCAATCAAAAGTCAAATAAATTTAAAAAACAATTCAAAAATATATTCAAATTTATTGTAAATTCATTAATGAATTCAATATTTAGTATAAATTTTTACAAATAGTAAAGAAAATTTAATTAATTTTGAATCCTTGGCCACAATTATAATACATTTATAATAATTAAATCACAAAAAAAACAAATTCTTAAAAATCTATTATTTTTAGCAGAGATTTAATCACAACATTAAAAATCGTCTGCTTTTTGATTGAATGAATAATATTTGAAAATTTAATTAAATTATAATAAATGAAATCATTTTAATGCTATTAAACATACCCTTAGAAGGGGTATAAAGTGAATATCTGGCAGAAGCTGGGATACAATTGAAATATTGAAATAAGTTGTTTGAAAATCTAAAAGCAATTGATTTAAACATTAATTATTCAAATACTATAAGAATTCTTATGTCTGGAGAACCGGAAGAAAATAATTTGTCAAAAGAAAGAGTGGTTTTGTCTTAAGACTAATAGTGAATATATTATTCAATACTATGGGTTGTATTGAGTGAAGAGTACTGTATGTGAGGAACGGAAGAAAATTATTAGAAGTAGTGATTGAAAAAAAGAAAACAAAAAGATATCAATCACTCAATGATTTGCATAAAAAGATAGAGACATAGAGTTGTATCCAATCTATAGAGAGATCTGAAACGAAAAAAGTTTTAATAAATTTTTGCTCAACTCTTGTGAAACACATGAATGACTAAAATATAGTTAAATCAGGGGAAGAGTCAAGAGATTAAAGTGAATGAAACCAAGGGTTAAGTCAAAACTGAATTCACATTTCGGTTAAATTTATTCATTATTTTTGTGACAAAATTAAGTTTTCGTTTAATAAATAGTTTTTCACTCTTTTAGGGGATTTTTGTAAAGTTATTAATTGAGTTGTAGATAAGACTTGTGCCCAAAACCGTCTATTCCTCCCAACCCTACCATCGCTTGAATATTTTGATAATAAAAAAGATAAATCAATAATATATGTGAAGTAATCGATGCCATCATAACTGAAAATACTTAACCATCCGTTGGCTCTAAAACCTAAACAATCACTTCATAAGACTATTAATCATTTCTTCATCAAATCATTGGTCAATAAAATGAAGAAAATTATGAAAAAAATGAGAAAATATTGAGAAATAATTGACAAAATATTATTCAAGTCAATGAAACAATTGATTAAAACATTTGAAACAAATTTTAACTTTAATTACAATTAAAATCAATAATAAATTACATTTTATATAAAATTCTTGTTTAGATTTAAAAAATATAAATACTTTTCACTCAATATTTAGTTCAAATATATAATTGATTTTTATATTAATTTTTTAATCAATTGATTGATTCATTGATTCAAAACATTGTTTAACAATAACTAGAAATAAATTAATTATATTTTTTTATATAAAAAAGTTTTTGTCTTTGTTTTGCATATAATTATAGTTATAATTGGATTTTAATTAATAAATATTTTCCAAAAAATTAATTCTTAAAAACTCATCAGTTTCAGGGGTTAAGGGGTATGAAAGAGAAAAAATTGGCAAAAATTATAACAAAACAAAAACAGTGTTTTGTTGATGAAAAAAGATGTCAGAAATTTCAGCTCATTTTATATGAAAACTTCAATTAAGATGTGAAACAAAAGCTAATTATGTGTTAATTAAATGTTTGCAAAAATATAAGTAATAAAAAGGTTTTGAATATTTTTATGGATTTTATCATTCATTAAATGAATTCATAACAGAAAAGACGGAATGAATTGAAGAAAAGACAGAAAAATTGATTAAAACATAAAAACATTGTTTGGTTTTCACATTCAAAACCCAATGAATAGAGGATTTGATTTGCATTTCAATGAAAATGAATGAAAATATAAATAGCACTCAAAAGTCAATACTTTTTTTAAGTCGAGAGAAAGTAAAGCACTTTTTGTTTGTTTTTATCTTCAATTCATATATTATTTTGTCATTCAATTGAAGAATAATTTTTCTAATCATTTGTTTGAAGCCTTGGATGACGTACTGCCGGAAGAGGTTTCGCCGTCGAGTACTTTAATAACCTGTTGTTTAATAAGACGGGTCACGTCGTATGGATTCTTAATTAGGAGGTGGTCTTTGGCCACGACCTTAGGGTCAGAGCCTTCAATGTTGTGCCCGTATTTAAATGTAATCAAATCCGGACACCTCTTCTTAGATGTGATTTGAACTATCATTTCAAGCGGTCTTTTGACCATAATTTTGGCCAAACGTTTGTTTTGAGACAACTCTCGCAGAACAAACAAATGAGTGCTGGAAAGGCCTAAATAACTGTCCAAACAATACAATAATTAAAATACATATTAAATAATATTTATTTGTATTCAAGGGATCGATAAATATAAATAATAAGCAATGATTGCAAACCTGGGACACATATACCCGTCCTCTTTGATCTCTTGGCATTTGAAGCACGCAATCACTTCTGAACTCTTAGACCAGTTTTCAATATCGATCTCTTGTGTCGACTCGTCGTTTGAATCCGAGTCCAAACCGTCTGAACATTAAAGCAATTGTTTTATTAAATATTTTATAAAACAATTAAATTAAAGCAAAATTCAGAGCAAATTGAAAGCAAAACAAAACGATTGCAACAAAAGGACAGAGAATTAAATCGTCTCTAATCTAGTCGTCAAGACTTTGATCGACAGAATAACCACTGATTCTGTCGTTTATATTCATTTCAGAGCGCATTCACTACAAGAGAATTAAGTTTAGGATTAGTCTGGGGTTTAACCAACAAATAGACTGTCGGTTGGGCTCTAAAGGTTTGGCAGAAAGGGATTCACGAAAAGCTATTATTCCTTCAATCAATTGTGTTGTTATTAATCGCAATATTTGTTATGAATTCAAGTGCTCTCTCAACCAAATCAGTGCTTAAGTGAGAATACATTAGTGTTTTAGCACTCCATTCATAGATTGATTGACAGCACTAGTAGTGTATAGCACTTGCCTGACTCCAGATCCTCATCGATAGTGAACCGATTGGAAGCTTTGTATCGTTTCCCCAATTTGTCAGTAGGGCTGACATGTCTGACCACTTGTTGTTGATTAGGATTCGTGACGTAGTCTACAAACTTGTCTTTCATTTCCTTCATCTTGGGTTTGACAGCATTTGCCACTTTGTCCAACAGAGCACTGGTAAAGTGCTCAACATCTGAGGACAGGGCAAAAGAGCTGTTGGGAGAGGATCTACTGTTCGGCGAATTATTATTTAATTTATTACTCTTTTGAAGACAAGGAATACAATGTTTTTTGTTGTGATCAATGAGATACCGATCCAAATCACTATTTGTCACAATAAGTTCATGTAAGCACTTATACCCACCGAAGGCCAGACTAACAAACTGATGATGTTTTTGTAGGAAAGAGGCGACAACCATATGAACGTATTGGTCCTCTTCGTCCCGACCACTGCCTATAAAGCACAAGTGCTGTCCGCCCGCGACTGACTGAGCGTCAATCGCCTGGCGCTGGGCTGCCAACAGTGCCTTCACTGCTGTGTTGAAAGCTGAGGGCTCTTCCAATAACTGAATGAAAATCAATGTTAGTCTTGAAGTAGAGATCAATGAATGAATAGATTTAATGATATATTGAGTAAAAATACGAGAATTTAATTGAAAGACAAAAAATCGTTGAAATTATTAATCATTTCTTATATTTCACTCAATATTTTGCTCACAAGACTGCAATCCAAGTGAAAGGCTGTTGACAAGTGTCCGCTGTTGTACTGCTCGGCCGGTCGGCAATCGACACAAAAATAACGAACAGAATTGACATTCGATGCGTTTGGCAACAGATCCACGACCGGCACCGGTAGACACAACAGATGAGACAAATCTGTTATTTGTGGCTCACATTCCAGTGGTTCGGACGCTTGAAATAGCAGTGACTGAAGGTTCTGAATGGACGGGTAGATAGAAGGAGAATAATGACATTAAACATAATACCATCCATTTGGCACAGGCATAGAGAAAAGTGCTATAAATCATAATCAGAGACAGACATAACACCCGTTCCGATAAAAAATAATGAAAAATATAATAAAAATAGTTTTCTTTATGTTTTCAGAGCTCTGTCTGTCTTAGCGTTGACCCAAATCGGGTCACAAAAACCAATTAACGGCTCAATTGATATCAAAATCTCAATTAATATATAATAAGAGATATATTTCTAATTATTAATGGATAGTAAGGTTTGAAAACCTAATGGATATCAGGGTTTGAAGTCATTTACCAAACAATCCATTAGTCAAAAGATATTTAGCTTTTTGTCGATAAAGAGATTAAAAGAGATTTTCTGTTCATTTAATTAAAGATAAAATAGTTTTCAATACTTTTAATAGAAATCTGTTTTCAAATGAAAATTTGATGAAAACTTTAATCCAATTGTAAAATAAGACTCACTTTTATTGTATGTGGAGTTCGGGAGACGTAGTGCTGTTCCACTAAATAAAACAGATCTCCGATGTCTTCAAGACACAGGGCTTTTGGCACTGAACTCAAGTAATCGATTATTGACTTCTTGTCGTCGACAGGCATTGAAGTTATGTTATCTCTAATTGTTTTCAATTAGTTATCGATTCAGTCATATATTGAATGCAATTATTAATTCAAACATACTTTTCGTTGACTAGCATTACGAGTGCGAGAAAATAAATCAAAAATGGATTTCCTATTGAGAAGTATGTGTCCCATAGGGCCAGGGTTACCCCATGATTGCAATGGGCAGCAAATAGGCTCCGGAACTAATAAAACATTCCAAGAGTTTGTGTTAGATATGAGTTATTTTGTGTTTTACGTAATAGTTATTCAAAGTATAAGTGAATTTGAATTAAGTTTACATAAAATCTAATCAAATGTATGAAAACATAGTAAATATTGAGAACTCATTGAAGACTTAATTATCTTATCGTTAAATAAGATATAATTTTGAGTGAATTGAGCGCAAAGTTATTAAATAAGTGTTGACTCAAGTGAAGTGTTTTCAACAATAATTTAATTCAATTTAAATATCTTTAATGAAAATCATTTTCTCAGCAATTATTAGGGGTTTTAAGCCTTTAATCTCAAAATCGGAGCGCTTTTGCAAATTCAGGGGTTTTTAAGCGATTTAATTGTATTTCAAGTTTTGCTTCAATTCTTATGTTTTAGAAATTGAAATGAAATTCAAACACATTTTGATTAATAATTGTTTTTAAAATAAATTATATTGAAATCAAAGTCAAATGACAAACAGATTGAAGATGACTAACCCAAGTGTGTGCGTAGAGGTCTGGTGTTATTTTAAGAGTGTCCAGGTATGAGCAGAGCTCCGGGTCGTGGTATAGGAGTAATAGACGTAAGAAGTGAAACGATTGATCACTTTTTGGTGATTGAAAACAGTTATAACATTTGGGAATGAATTTCAATTCAATTGATTCAAAGACTTTAAACAAATCCTCTCTTTTGAGTCTTAATGTCAACAACGGCTCCAATAACTCAATCCAACCGTTTTCACACTCATATTCAATGTCATTTAGTTTTGCAAAATTAGTTACAATTGACTCCACGTCTGAGCAGATGGACACCCGTTCCGACTCAGTGTTAGCAAACTTTTCCACCAGTTTTTGACAATCACTGCGAATCACCGACTGTTCCGTCAAATCAAAGATATCGGACAACACTTTATGGCGGCCTTTGATTCCCAGACAAACCTAGAGTTGCGGAAAGGGATCAAACAGTGGGTGAGAATCGGTGATAATCGGGTGCTTTGGTGTCCATTACCTGCCAGTACTCCCACCGCATATGGTTTGGAACCAACTTCTGGTTCGTTATCTTCTTTATTATATTGATGTCACAGTCGGACAGTAGGGCTGACTCTAACTCCAGGATCCTTTTGAAAAGACATTGAAAATGAGATTAAAGTTGAAGTGAAAAGCGATTGAAAACACTTGCCATCCGTTGTCGTCATCGCTGGCGTTGACATCGACTTCATCTACAATTTGGTCCCCGTTTTCGTCCATCACTTAAACCACTGAACAATGAATACAAAAAACAAATGAAATGAAACACAAAAACACTTTTTATTGCAAATAAAACAACAATTTATTAATTGAATTGAAATTAAAGACAATTTTAATCAGAAATAAGTGAAAAGTGTTTTCAGTTTTCAAAGCAATCATTGAATGACTGAATGATTGAAATGTTTTCAGTGTTTACACATTAAAAGGCATTTCAATACAAATGTTTGCAAATAATTGTGAATTACTTTTGCTATGAATTTGATATCAATTCAATACAAATGTCAACAAAATATCAAAACATTTTATTTTATTAATGAAATTGTGTTTTGCTTTCAGTTTTCAAATCACAAACTCAGCGCTCATTTCAAAACACATTTTGAGCTTCAGTTTCAAACAAAACATTAATTAAAGTAATCATTGAATTAAATATTAATTGTATTTCACTTAAACTCTTAAATTAATTTCAAATTTAGTTAATTATTATGTTTTTTATAAAATAGTGATTAATTGTACTCTAATTGTAAACTACCTGTGCTTTGATTGTTATCATTGCACTCATTATAAAATTAATTGAGATTTCATTAAAATTGAGACAAATTATGAGAAAATTTGATTAAATTTCATAAAAAATATTTCATTTGATTAACAAAACAATTAACTGAAGTGAAGGCACAATTCAATTTCAAATAAGGGGTAAAAAGGGGTAATAATTATCAAAATTAATAATAATTTCAATTAAATAATAATATCAATAATAAATTGTTTAACATTTGAATAAATGGACAAAAATTTAATGAATATTAAGTAAAATGAAAAAAATTATATGAAATTAATGGCAAATATTTGTGAGAATTATTGACTAAACGTAAAAAATGTGAGCACTTATTGACTTAGAGATCACATTGACTGCACTTATAGTTTTGGGTACTCTCCCGGCGGTAGGATATGACAACGACATTGTGGACATGAGCTGTCAGTTCGGATCCAATCGGAAATACACTGAAATAGAGGAGAGAATTGAAAATCAATTGAAGTTTAAATGAAAAACAATTGAATTTACATTTAAGTGAAAGAAATGCTGGCATTCGGTCTCATATTTGGTCGAAACCGATATAATGTCGAAACATATCGAACAAATCGAGTCATCGTTTTTGCCCACATTTGGGTTCACTTTACGCCAAACCTTAAACCCTTTTGGTGTCAGATGTTTGTCTTGAACTCTATCAGCAGTTGCCGTATTTGTCGGTAACATCGATGTCGGCATCGGTTGTCGGCTTTTATGCTAAAAATAATTACAATTTAATCAATAGTTTTCGACAATTAAATCATTTTTAATCTATATTTACAAAACTATTTAATAAATCGACGTTTCGGTCGATATATTCGGTGATTCGGCCGATAATGTCCGCGATTTTCATTCCAGAAAAACCCTTTTGAACGCCGGAATCGATAAGCGATTTCTTCGTCTGAGACATACTATCGATAAGTATTTCACTGCAAATAATAACAAAATTGTTGACAAAGTCTTAAAACAAATGACAAAACCCTTACTCCGAAAGATCCGGATATTTCTCTTTCAGTTTCGCCAATAGCTTCCGCTGCGCCTGATTTAAGGCAAGTTTGGCCTCTTCTGACATCTCAAGCGTCAACTTCTGCTTTTGAATGGCATTAGGATTGTAAACCAAATTAGTGGACAACTGTTTCGGAAGAGTTTCCGAATTACTTTGTATTGAGTTTTTTTGACCAAACATTTCATTTATTGGATTCTTTAAGGCTTTTACACCAATTGGTTCCGATTCGGCAATAATTTGAGTCCTTTTGCCGATCGGAGCGATCGGTTTGTCTTCTTTTAAACCACTCAAAAGTGACGACGAATGGATCGGTTGATCGTTAATACTGTTTGAAAATGCTTTGAACAAAGCATTTGGTGATGAACTTCGATGGAACGGTAGGTTAGCTGAAGATATGGACGGTTCGACTGCAGGTTTCAAAGGCAATACGTTTTCATTATTAAAGAAAGAGAACTCAGGTTTCGGTAAATCCGATAATTTAGGCGTAGGTTTAAAGAAGATCGGATATGAGGACAGAATATTTGTCTGGTCCTCAAAGGCCGACGTTTTTATAAGACAATCGTTGACAACATTTTCCGCCAATTTATCTCTTTTTCCGTTTTTCTTCAGATCTGATAACAAAACGCCAGGAATTTCATCCAAAATTGATTTATAAAATAACATTAAGTCCGGAAACTCCGGCAAAGATTTGATGTCAAACTCAAAGGCATTAATCTCTTCATTGCTCTCATCTTTGATGTGCTTTTGTTGGTCCGCAACCCAACGCTTGAGTCTGTCCTTCACTTCCTTAGCCTTATTTGAGGCAACGGTTATTTGTTCAACGATTGCCATCAGTTTTGTAGCCATTTCTTCGTTTCGGTAAAACCGAGTGCACTCTTCGCTTATATAATCTCCATATCTCTTAAGGTTTTGCTGGTATTTCTCGATGCAATCGATGACAAGCTTTTCGTTCATCTGAAACACCAATTCATTAACAAAACGATTGAGTAATCAATCAATTGATTCATACCTTAAGAAAGTCTTTACGGCTTTGTCTCAACTGATGAGTGGTTTCGTCTAAACTTGCACTCAATTTGTCGTTCATTTCCTTCAACTCTAAGACCTGTGACTCAGTTTCCGAAAGACCACTATTAAGACCACCTGTTGTTGAGTTTGAGTTGAATGTCATGTCTTCGTCGGTCTCATTGTCTTTGAGTTCGGTTATCGACTCAATGGTCACATTCGGCGATGGATTTGAATCATACGGTTGAGACCAACAGCCATTCGGCCCACTGTTTGGCCAGTTATTAGAGTTGTGTTGGCACTGAGGTCTGGAATGGTATCCATTGTTAAGACAACAGTTGAGGGAATGGTTTGGCGGGTATTGATTGAATTGGGGGTTCATTTGGTGGCCATAATGAAAGCCAAACCCAGTAGTCAGCGGCGCTCCGATGTAGGACTGCTGCCAAATGGGAGCACCGGTGGTGGACGGCGGGAGGGCTAACATCGGTGGCATAAACGCTGATCTCTGAATGTTTGGCCACTGATGTGATTGCGGGACAAACGTAGGAATGTTTGGGTTCACTGCCGACGGCTTCTGACCATTAGATGTCTTCTTCGACATCTGATTCAGTGATCAATAAATACATAAAAATTAATATCAAATGAAAAGACAATTAAAATGTAAAACAAAATACCATTTAATCGACGGATATATCAAACGATTGGACAAAAGGTTTGAAACAATTGTTTCCAAAACGAGTCGTAAAACCAATTATTTTATTATTTATTGCTTTTAATAACAAATAAATAAAGTTTTGTTTGAAATGAAAGCAAAAACACAACAAAACTAAACAAAAACTTTTGAATTCAATGACAAAAATGTTCACAAAATTTGGGTTTAAATTGAAAATCAAATTAAATTTGATATCATTTGCGGAGAAAAACAATTCAACACTAAAACTGAGTTATCATTCAATGATTGCATTATTTTTTAATAAAAACATTGATTTTTCAAAATAAAAACGTTATTTAAAAATAAAACACAAATTAATTGAAGAGTTTGTCCACAAATGACGTCAACATTGTTTGCACTCAATATAAAACTAAATCACAATAAGCGCGAACCACAACAACCCAGAGCATACAAATAAAACGTCAATAAATGTAATTAAATTGTGATTTAAATGTGATTTGTTTTGTGATAAAGTG
>JAQGAT010001754.1:0-11681 GCA_034687845.1 Pantelozetes paolii
ACTTCGATATCCATTCATATATTCATCAGAAGAACGTGAAATAAAAAACAATGTTTTTGAGAAAAAACTTTCTAATCTTTCCCATATTTCCAACTCATCTTGTTCAGTAAAATATGTAGTCTGGTGATTATTTATAAAACCATATAATTTACTCGATATCTGAATAAAGTTCAGTGATATTGAGTATAAAATATATTTTAATTCACGATAACTTGCTTTCAATAAATTAGACATCACTGATTATTTTTTCTTTCCCCTGATATTCCAGTAATTCTTTTTGAATGACTATATATTATTTGAATTCAAATGATATCATATCTAAAAATATTTATTCAAACCATGAAATATTTAAAATCGATATCGATATGAATAATCGATAATATTATTTGAAATCAATTATATTTTTCACATAGAAAAGCTATGACGATTATGATAGAAATCTAGGTCAAATTAACATTGTTTATTGATTAACATATATTAATTTATTTGAAGTCGTTTGGTATGAAAATTATAAATATTAATTATAAATATTAAATATTCAAAAGTATTTTAAAATCAATAACTATTTTTTTCAATAAACCCAGATAAGTTGGATTTAATTATTAAGAGGTTTACTCTTGGTTGTAAATAAATTCATATTATTTTTGAATAAATCAGGTTTGCTTTAATATATACATTCTTTATAACAGGTACATTTTAAAATTATCATTGATTTATTGAATTAAAGTATTTATCACAACAGTTAATAAAAATTTGATTTTAATTTTTAAAATAAACAACACAATAAATAATCACCAACAATGAACTCGGTTATATATATGTGTACCTAGAATAAGTCTCATTTACTGTACAGTTTTATAGACCAGGTTAATATCATTAAGCAGAGCAGTACAAATATAATCAATACATTAAATAAAATTCTCAGTGTATCATTTCAAGCACAAATCAATCAAGATTATTAAATAATTAGATGCGTCAATTCAAATATTCAATCTTTTAAACAGACCAAGCACTAATAGATAACTGCCGACTGAATCAAAAACATAATCAAAATAATTATAACTATTTAAAGGAAACAAATCATAACAAGTGAAACCGATTTCACACTCAGACAAGTGTTCAATAAATGATTGAACTTTTAATTGCTCTTGCTTGTTTAGTCTATTGTTTGTTCTTGATAAATATGAATTGAGTAGCAATAATGGCTCTTGAGATGCAGAAGTAATTGTTGTACAAATATATGTCAATGAATATGTTGCCAATATTATTATCGCGAATAATTCAATTCCGAATATAGAATACAATATATTTGCTCCTGGTAACAATAAACTATATATTAAAATATTATTAGCAGGTTTAATTAATTTCATGACAACAAATATACTATATTTTGCAAAATTATCGTTTATTACTTTAACTTCATTTGCAATTGTATTATGAATTTCAATGTTTAATAATAAATCTCTATTTTTATTATGTCTTATATTGTATTTCATTTCATTGTATACTTGAATAAATTGATATTTAAAATGTAATGACAGAGCGTATATTAGTATTGGATCAACCATAGTTAGTAAAGTAATCTCCCAGATGCAAACACCAAACATAAATATATTGATTATTAGCGCTAATATTGAAAAATTTAGGTTTTTGTCAAAATAACCTAATATTGAGTGGAAATTCAAAATTACATTAATTGATAAAAAATAGTTAAAAATGTTGGCCAACTGAGCTTGGTAATAATATTTATAGTTCTGAAATACTTTGCTCGATATTTACGATTTAATGGCATAACATGTGATTTATATTTGATTTTAAAATGAGTATTCATTGGTTTATAATTTCTTCTGAGCTATAAATTGAAAACTATTACAAAGTTAACCACAACAACACTTGAAAATATACCATAACCTAAACAGAGATTAATAAATCTAGCATTACCAAAGTAGTGATTGGCATTACAGGTCAGGTCTCTATAGTAGCCGTCGACAAACACAACACCAATCAAATACCTGATCCCAACTAACATTGAATTGAATTTACATAAAACACATAAAAATAATTTCCATTTACTTCGATATCCATTCATATATTCATCAGAAGAACGTGAAATAAAAAATAATGTTTTGGATGAAAAACTGTCTAATTTTTCCCATATTTTTAACTCATCTTGTTCAGTGAAATATATTATCTTATTATTATTGATAAAACCATTTAATCTTCTCGATATCTGAATTATTTTCAATGATATAAAATATAAAAACAACATTAATTCACGATAACTTGATTTTAATAAGTTAGACATCACTGATTATTTTAATTTATTACATATGATATTGTCCCTGATAATGTAGAAATATCTTAATAAATATAATCAACAAAAGTATCAAGTGACTATTAAAACATTATTAAACTTTTATTTATCAATTTATTATCATCATTTATATTTGAAAATCTTTTCAAATTTCATTTCATGATTAATGTTGTATTTCTTTTGAGTATATAATCATTAAGTATTAAAAATCAAATCAAATTTAAAACAAATACTGTTTTCTGTGCTCACACTTGTCATTAAACTGAAAATAAAATACTACAGTCGAACCTGGTTTTCTGATTCCAATATATTTGAACTTTCCTTGAGTTTATCCCTCAATTCTCAAACCCACTCCCATAGACCTTGATGTAAGAGGATTTTATACCTGGATTTTCCCTTTCTTTCAGTTTTGTCCCTCAATATTCTGTCCCGACCTGAGTGCCGAAAACCAGGTTTGAATGTATTTGCGATCATTTATCAAATGTATAATTATATTTGACATAAGAATTCATTAATTATAATACATTGATCAATAAATTTAAATATCTGACTATCTATTATTATTTGTGCCTGTATATCGTCATTAACTTGTGATGCATATTATAATTTATGATAGTTATAACTATAAATGCTGTGGCCTACATAATAAAGTGTCCTGATCAATAACAGTATCTCTGCATTGATTTTATGCACTATACATAAAAAGATTTTTAGATCTCAGTATAAAGTTGTGATAATTGTTATCAAAAACATTGAATTGATTTTCATTTCAACAGCAAAATGAATCACAAAAGTTTCAAAGATGTGTCAAAAACGGTGGGATTTAAGTCTAAATTCAATACATTTATGCTTAAAAATATTGACGAAGTGGTGGCGCTCACCAGAATTGAGAAGTTCGGCACAATGTACTTGATCATTATCTCTAAAACCTTGGATGATTACGTCAATGGTGTCCAAACAAAAAGGAGAATATGTTTTGCTAGTATTGTGAAAATGATTTTATTAGTAATCGCAATGAGGTATGCGATCTCAGCACTGGTTAATACTCCAGAGATAAGGGCTATTATGTGTGACCCTAACTATCTGTTGGGAAATCCAATGATAATCTCAAGTATGATGAGTATCACATCCACTATAATACTTTACTGCGGGTTAACACTACAAATACAAGAATTGCAATCCAGGTCATCATTATTTCAATTCCTATATGACGTCAAAAGGAAACAATTGTCTCAACCCTTGAATGCCTTGAATTACAGAAGATTTATATTGTATTCAAATCTATTGACAAAATATCTGTTAAAGCAATTGTTTTGGCCGTTAGTCATGTCCTGCAATTGTCTTTGTATGGGCGCAACACTTATCGCTTATTTCGATCCTAAAAGCAACTTCACACTAATCGGTTGCTTAGCTTGGTCATTTTTAAACATGATATTTGTCATCAGTATCTTTGCTTTGGCGTCAATCGGTTTTGTAATCTGGTTTATGACAACCACTTATTTGAAGTACAAGTTCAGGGAATTGTATGAAAAAATGTCAATGAGTTTGAAATACAAAACTCCAAATGCTTTGGTGAATGCACTCAATGATCACAATTCAGTTACTGTTATCACTGATGAGTTGAATAAATTCTTCAAGCACATATTATTTATTCTCTACTACTTGGCCACACCAACCCTAAATTTGCTGATCTATATATCACATGCAAAGGATACTGTCATATATGCCAGATATGTGGCGCTATTTGTATTTTTAATGATGTTTGCAGTGGTTTTCTCACTCAATTTGATGAGCACTTGGATAACAAAGGCCGCTCACAAGCCATACAAATTGATGTTCACATATCTGATGCAAACTCCGGTCACTACTAACCAACGGTTGAAAATCAGTGCATTCATTGAACGCCTGTCCGCACCTGAGATCGGCTTTTATTGCTATAACTTATTCCCAATGAATAACTACGAGTTCTATCTCTATGTGTCTGCAGTGGTCGCCAATTATTTCTTGCTGTTAGAGTTGGTTGCTAAAATGTGATAGCCAGGGTCAAATTGTTGTCGATTTAATATATAAATATACTCTCTGCTAAATACTATCGAGTGAAAATAAATATCCATGAGCATTTAATATGAATTGATTATGCTCATCTATTTCATTTATTGTACAATCATAGTTTTCTACAGTGTACGACTAAATGCCAATATATAGGTCAGGTCAATTAGCACCCAATTATCAATATAATTTTAGCCATTTAAATGATTTGGTCAAGGATCAAAGGCTTAAACAATCGAACCAACCAAGAAGCAATAATAATTAAACTTGATCTATTCAAAAACTATTTTTATGGTGAAGTGACAGAGAAAATCACTAAAGCATTAACTCAATTGTTATTATTGTTACTCTTCATTGGTTTTCACAATCATTTCACGGATCTATTACTATAGTTATTGAATGTAGAGAATATAGTTTAACATTTAAATTGAAATGATCAGGATAAGTAATTTATAAACACATTAGTGAGAATATTAATCAATTACTATAGTATTGGTAAATGGTGATTTTAATTCATTAATTTAATGCAATACAATTGAGTGTGGGGTATTTTATTTGGTACAGATTAATCTCAACTCAGGATTGGCAAACGGATTTTGGGAAAATTTTCGAATTGACCCCGCTTAGGGGCTGTAAAACTATAAATATCATTACTCTTGCAAATATAGTGACCAAGATATTATATCTTTTGCCCCTTAATAATAATATTTATAACACCGTTTATTTTACCCTTAATTTTGATTACTATTGTTTGTGAATACTAGTAATAGCAACAAGGTTGTTTTTCAGAGTATTTTTATAATACTTGTAATTTATATCTTGTTAATATTTAGGGACAATTTTGGGTTATATATGATTGAACTTTCAATTGCTCTTGCTTGTTTAATCTATTGTTTGATCTTGATAAATATGAGTTGAGATGCATTAACTGTTGTACATAAATAAATGAATAAATGATAAAATGTATGTATTTTATTGTATTGATATTTATTATAACAAGTGTGAATTAAATTAAACAAGACAATTTAACAAATTGTAAACAATTTTATTCATAATTTTAAACTATTTTATGCAAACTTATGTATCACTTCATTAACGCGTTATAATGAATAAACATATTATTATTATTATTATTATTTAAGAAATTAAAACTTATTAAATTCTTAGAGTTTGTTACCAGAATAAATTCAAAATCCCAATCTTTGCAATAAACTCAGAACCAATAAATAACTGGCGACTGAATCAAAAACATAATCAAAATAATTAAAACTATTTAAAGGAAACAAATCATAACAAGTGAAACCAATTTCACATTCAGACAAGTGTTCAATAAATGATTGAACTTTCAATTGCTGTTGCTTGTTTAGTCTATTGTTTGACCTTGATAAATATGTGTTGAGGAGCATTAATGGCATTTGAGATGCGGAGGTAATTGTTGTACAAATATATGTCAATGTCCATGTTGCAAATATTATTATCATGGATAATACAATAAAGATTATAGAATAGGAAATATTTGTTACGGGTGAAAATGCTAAATAAATTAAAATATTATTAACTGGCTTAACTAATTTCATGACAACAAAAATAATATATTTTGTTGGATAATCATTACAGAGTTTCACTTCATTTGTAATTGTATTATGAATTTCAATGTTTAATAATAAATCTCTATTTCTATTATGTTTTATATTGTATTTCATTTCATTGTATAATTGAATAAATTGATATTTGAAATGTAATGATCCCATGTAGAAGGACATTGGACCAATTACAATTGGTTTTGTTATATCCTAGAGACAGATACAAACAAAAATCATTGATTACACAAAATTTACATCTAATTAAAAATACAAAATTTAGCAGGCAGAGAATCTTTAATTAATGCACAGTTCAAAGAATCCAGATCGTTATGCTTATCATGAGTGGCAATAAATTTAAGACTAATTACTAATTAGTAATTAGAGATTAATATTATGTATAAAATCGGAGATAAATCGAATGATTTATAAAAGTGAACAAGGCAAATTTTATTTTTGTCAATTATACTTAAAGTAATTATTTATTAATAAAAATGTAATAATAATTAAATCTCTTTAAATAATAATTGAAATAAAAATAATATAAAATTTTATCAATTGTTATCAAAACACGTGAAAACGATTTGATTAATACTTTTCTATTTGCGGCTCAGGGGTAGAGACAATCTCCACCGGCTGTGTACGCCCAGTGACGGTCAAAAGCGACGCACCATTGAAGTACTGCTGAAAGTTTACGGCCTCTACTGTGCCGGACATCACAACAATCTTCAGTTCAGAGCGTTTGGCCACCAATTGCTTGAGAATCTCCATCAGTGTATCCGTCGATTCCGTCCTTTCCTGCGCTTCGTCCACAAGTATAACACTGTAGGCGTCTAAAAGTGGTTCAGACATGGCTTCCCTCAGAAGCACACCATCCGTACAGTACTTCAGTAGAGTCTTATCGTTAGAGCGGTCTTCAAATCGCATGCTATACCCGACCTCTTGGCCTAATATTACGTCCATCTCTTCGGCGACACGAGTGGCCGCAGACAGTGCGGCCATTCTTCGAGGTTGAGTACAAGTGACGGCGATTTTGATGCCTTTTCGGTGGCAGTACTCGACACACCATTGCGGCACTTGAGTGGTCTTTCCCGCACCGGCATCTCCCGCGAGAACTATGATCTGAATGCTGTCCAACAGCTCTAGAAAGCGGTCCTTATATTCCCAAATAGGGAGTTGACTGCGACTGCGGAACAGCTCATAATACCGGTGCGAATACGGCAATAGAGTGTAGGCATTAACCCCTGCGCTGGTAGTCTCTGAAGTCATCGCAGGTCTGTTCAGTGAATTTGAAAATAACTTCTGAATCGTTTAAAATTCTAATTTAATTATCACCAAGCAAACTTTTTTATTTAACAAGTTCAATTAGAAAACTTTGTGTTTAGTGTAAACTATTTATATTAATATTCTATCGTAATTGAATCGATTTTAAAAATCGATCTTGAATCGATTTTTTTTCGTATCGTATTATAATCGTATTTGAATAGTCATATCAATAAACTGTCCTTGAACACCTATACAAATAAGTTTATCTAATTTGATGGTTTAATATACATTTTTCATAACCTTACTGTGATAAAAATAGATGGCGATTATTTGTGACAATAAAATAAAATGACAAAGAATATTATTCTGCTTTTTATTTAGGTGATAAAATATTTTTAATAACGACCCTGATACTGTTTTTTCAATTAATACCTGGAGGCACAAAATAAATAAGACGTAATTTGTTAATAAAAATAAGTATTTATTTGTTGTTGTTTATATTTTTATCAATTATAAAATTAAGCAAGATAAATTAATAAATTAATGTAATAACAATTAAGACAACAGTTTTTGTGCACAAAATCATTAATTCATTGATTTATTTCTAGCTTTCAATTCAGACAACGTTTTTCACAACAAAAACAAAAAACAAAACGTTTTTTAAAAAACTTTTTTATTTTTGTTTGACTTTTATCTCAAACTATGCTATACTTAGACCACAACTCCTCTACACCTTTAGCTGAAAAAGTGATTCAATTAATCACTGACTCCCTGTCCAACTGTTAGGCCGATCCTTTCTCTGATTCCACTGAAGGAATGGTAGCCAAAGAGTTGATCCTAAAGTTCAAGCAATCGATCGCTGATATGAGTAACGCCAACAGCAGTGATGAGATTGTCATCACTTCCGGAAGCACTGAAGTAACTATTGATTTGAATGACAACTCATTTTCTTAATTATCACTTACTTTAGGCAAACAATTGGTGTTTAATGTCTACAGTGAAGCACTTCTTCCTCAGCGGTTCAATGGGTGGACGAAAGCCTCACATAATTACCACAAACATAAAACAAATATTTCAGTAGATATTGTATCTTAGACAAATTCAATTTCTTGATATCCTTTGATTCTTCATGTAATGCAAACCATATTCTTCACGAATGAAAGCCATTCTGTTATCAAAAGTACTGAACAAACATTCAATCGTTTAATTGTTGACACAATTTGTCAAAACCAATCACTTCTCAGTTCGAGAATAGAAAATAGACATTGATGATATTAATAGATATCAGGCCCTGTAACAATACAATTACAGATATTATACTGGTAATTACCCCCGTTGCAATATGTGGGTCAGGTCAATGGGCACGCAATTATAATCTGGATTATTTTTCCAAAATCTCTTTTTACAGTCACTGATACACATTGACTGAGATGATCAGGTGAGTCCGATACCCCGTATAGTTATAACAGTCAGTATTGTAAGGCTTTTCTAATTGAGTGACTGTATATTTGTGGTAGAGTAAACCATAGGTAGTATTTTTCATCAAACTGTACAAGATCATAATTGATATCTATTATGGTTAATGATTTATTTAACCAGATCCTTACCAGACTACCAAGGTTAGTCACAAAATGATGTGAAATATATTTGAGGTAGGTGGTCCTTTTATGCTTGATTAATAAAATTATATGTTCTTGTAGATTCATACATTTTGCACCAAGCAATCATCACATTTCAATCAAGAACAATCATTTTGTTTTAAATTAAATTGTTCCAGATTTCAATATTATCGACAATATATCAATTTTAAAATTTGTTCTGATAAATGTCCCGTCAGTTGTAAACATTCATATTATTATGTGAACAAAGATGTACCAAGAATATTGTCTAAAATATATTATGAAAATATAAAAGATACATTATTTATTAGAATTAAATGGTGCTTGTGGTCAGGTGCCTGATCAATTTTATAAATCTATTCCTGAAATGCCATTAATACTATTAATATTAGGTATTGGTGGGTTGGTTGGCATTTTGGTTAGGCTGGTCATTTTTGGACGTCATTATTAATCAATCAACAAAACTTTACATTCAATACAACAGTGGTTAACCTAATGTCAGAAATAGACAAAAGAAACGAATAGTTAGACCTAGAGTCAATGTGCGCATAATTTACTATTACTGATTTAATTTATTTTAATATGATAGTTAAATAAACAAATAATTATGTGACCAAATTCAATTTAAATGTAGTCTCAACTCTACCTTTAATATGTATCCCAAAGCTCTATATGATATATTAGAATATGATCATGCTTAATTTGCGAACTTACCAAAAAAGACCACATTCCTAACAAACCCACCACAAATTGATTTAGAAAGTGACAGAGAAAACCACTGAACCATTTTAATGGAACAAATAATTTTAGTAGAAATAGTTTCTTGGTCAGTTTTGATTTCTATGAACATTGTTTCTTTGAGTTTGACCAACTTTGTATTTAGCCAAGATTCAATATTGCGAAAGCTTTAATTATTTATAATCAAATGAATAATCATCGATTAAATAAACCAGATTTATATTAATGGATTTACGCACTATCAGGAACATTTGAGTTTATAATGAAATTGCATTTTAATAACCTAACATAACTAACATTATATTGATATTGATTTTTGTAGTTTACGACATTAATATAAATGTTTTTGTCAATTGCATTGAAATTAAATATTAATGAGATATTGCATATGATTTTAATATATTCACCTGTATATTCACCTAGCAACAATAGGTGTTTACAACATAAAAACAAATATATCGCATATTAATTAAATTTGTATAAATTAATTTTAATCTATATTCCTGAAATAAATTAAAATAATGGCCTTGTTTATTAATAATTGAATATCTTTGTCATTTCATTTCATTGACTAAATAATAAAATTTTATTAATATCATGTGTTTTAATATAATGATTATAACTTTTCATTAATAAATCAAAGTTTGAATAAATATTGATATTTTTATTACTATTATTGAAATGTCATTTCATATTTAAATCGATATAATTTCTAGGTGTATAATTGAGTGTTTATGTTTGTTTAATCTACTAAACAATAAAATAAATATAGCGTGGTTAAATTAAAAATCAAATAATCTTTCAAATTATTGATTCAATAATTTTTATAAAAATTGATTACAATTAAATTATTATCTTTAAAAAATTATATATCAAATTGACATAGAATAGATGGCATATCAAACTGAATTACATTTACCTGGATATTATTGATATAATTATTGAATTGAGTAATCCAGTAGTTCTAATTGTGAAAACTGTTTTTTATTGAATTTCATATATATTTATTGATTATTCAAATCGATATTAATTTTAAAAATTTCATGGTTTGAATAAATATTTTTAGATTTTGTAATTTGAATTCAAATAATAAAGAGTCATTCAAAAGGTATTTTTTGAATTATCAGGGATAATATCTTATTTAATAAATTAAAATAATCTGTGATGTCCAATTTATTAAAAGCAAGTTATCATGAATTAAAATATATTTTATATTCAATATTACTGAAAATAAATAATCACCAGACAATATATTTAACTGAACAAGATCTTGTATAATTATTAATGTTTGGTGTTTGGTTTCAATTGTTTTAGCTTTGATCCTTGCCTAAATTATAATTTAATGCGAATTGACCTTATCTATATATTGGAAGGGGATGATTACCAATATATAAAATATGTAATTAAACTGTAAAGAGATGTAATAGTATTCTGAATTACTGCAACTAAATGTGCCCAAGCTAACAACAAAGCTTACAATGATTACGTTAAATATAATCAAATCCGATTCTTGGACCTCAGGTCGGAACAGTAGATTGAGGGATAAAATCAAGAGGGGCTTAAAAACAGGTATATCTAACATAAAGAAATTATTGATATAATTATTAGAATCTATAGGCGAATCATCGATTATTTCTGCTTGTACACTCTATTTGATCTTTCCAACTTTTTTATGAGAAAATTATTATTGATTTCAAGTAATTTTATCGATTATTCTAATCGATATCATTTTTAAAAATAATATGGTTTGAATAAATATTTTTAGATTTTATGTCAATTGAATTCAAATAAGACATACTGGATAAATTTTATGAATATTTTAATTATCGTATTTTTAAAAGTAATTTTGAATACAATGACAACAATTATGTGTAAAGTATTGAAATGTTTTGCAATTAAAAACAACATTAAGACAATCAGATGGACAGTACTTTCAATAATGAGATGGATTAATAATATCCTGTATAACATTAAGAGAGATAATTTCACTGAAGAAGATGAAATCAAAATTTTAGAAAAATTTGAATCATTTTTCTCCAAAACATTGTTTTTTATTTCACGTTCTTCTGATGAATATATGAATGGATATCGAAGTAAATGGAAATTATTTTTATG